>CM076570.1:1123672628-1123845728 GCA_034641835.2 Pinus albicaulis | reverse complement strand
TTGCATATGGGGCATTTTCCTACCTCATAGTGTTTGCGAGATGCGCATCTGTATACCTCATAGTGTTTGGAGGATGTTTACTGATGTAGAGCTTACAAACACCCTTTCATTGAAAGACTATTAATAATTACATAATTATTATGTTATCGATTCTAAAGGTGATTGCACAGCTATGAGGCTTGAGCCCATCCTGCTCCCAATGGAACGCTCAGCATACCCTGAGGCATGAATTCATATACGAGAAATATTTCATTGTTCTCAGTGCAATACCCAAGGAGTGCAACAAGATTTCGATGGCAGACCTTGCCCAACATGTTGATCTCTGATTGAAACTCTTGCAGCATGCTAATCTCTGCTTAAAACTCTTGTAGTCCTTTGCTACTCACAAGTTCAAGATCCATTCTCTTCATTGCAACCATCGAACCATCCTCGAGCTTACCTTTATAAACAGATCCAAACCCTCCTTTTCCTAACGGATTTTCTAGGCTAAAATTATTTGTGGCCTTTTGAAGAACCCAAAAATAATAAACGAAGTTTCCATGAGACCCAAACAAGCTACTACCAGCTTCACCACTCCCTTATCCATTAATTTTATCCCGCAGAGCTACCGGAGGATGTGACGGCAACTTTGAGAACTTGAGTTTCATCCTCCTCAAGTAAAACAGAATCCCAACTGCAGAGCTACCGGAGGGTGTGACGGCAGTTTTGAGAACTTAGGTTTCATCCTCCTCAAGTAAAACAGAATCCCAGCCACTGAAAAGATAAAAAAAACACCACCACCAAAAAAAATCCCAACGATCACGTACTTGATGCCTTATTTTTTTTGGAAGTCCCTGCACTATCAGCAGACCCAGATGGAGATCAAGATCCACTATTGCTGCCATTACCATAAGGGATAGAACCAGGAGGGAGAATGGTATTGATAAACTGATTCCCCTAAGTATTAATCCCTACTTTCTTATCAAAGACTGGAACTGGTCAGCTCAAATTATTGTTACTCACATCCAATTGCTTCAGGTTACTCACATCCAATATCGAAAATCTGTTAGCTCTGCATCCATGAAGTCTGCACGTTAGCACTGCATCCACAAAGCCACAAAGTCTGCATGTTAGCTATGCATCCACGAAGTCAATTTTTGGACTCACTACTCGAACTCCTGCTCAAGGCAGGGACTAGCTGCTTGCAGCCATTCTTGATTCTTTTCCATCGAGAAGCACAAAGTGCAACATGTCGCTTGACTGAGAAATACAATGGATTAAGCAATATGAATATTCTCATATGACATGGATAGTAAAGGATAGCAAACAATATGTATTCATGGTCCTTATAATTTATAGCAAACAATATGTATGCATGGTCGTTATTATATATATATATATATATAGGTTGTAGAATGCATCATTTATAGATATAGATATATTTTTTATTATATTATTAATTGATTAAATTATTATTATTAATTTATTTTTTAGGTAATGTGAGTTATAGGGATTTGAGTAGTTGTAATTTAGGAATATTTAAGTTGTCAAATCCTCTCGAGATCTACAAGGTCTAAGTAACACCACTTCTTAGAATAATTAGAGTAATTATATAAATATAAATTTATAATTTCAAAATTATTATTAAACTTACATTCAAATATTACTTAATTAATATTTGAATTCATCTATTAATAGTTAAAACAGAAATGATTTTTATTTATCTATTTAGATAATAAAATATCTATATATAACTTCTAAATACTCAAATTTGTAAAAAGATTTAATTGAAATTACCATTTTAATTTATTGTAAAAAAAAATCGGAAATAGATTATAGAAAACGTAGCTCTCAATACACTTGCTAGATAAATGGATGGAACTTAATTATTATATTCTAAAGTGCATATTGCGTTCCTAAATTTTGCATAATTTTCATTGTAATCTTATGTAATGCTTCTAGTAATTATTAGAAATTTTGACCTATTTAAAACAAACAAACAAAAATTTCATGACAATTAGTTTAATAACTTATATTTTCTTGTAACATAAGTGTGTGTTTTATACACTAATGAATGATTGTCAATTTTATAATTTTTTTTATAATAATTTTAAAATATTAGATTAAAAAATATAAATTATTTTCTACATTATCAATAATTTTTTTGACAAAATTTTAAATTCACTTTACATTATTAATATTAATATATATTTTATAAATAAGATTTTATTTTAGATTATTATAATTAAGTATTAATGAGATACTAAATTTGGTAAGGAATGAAGCTTAGTTTCCATTTACTTATATTCAAATTCCATGAGGGATGATCATGGGGTATAGGTATATAAAAAAAAAAAAAAAAAAAATATTAATAATGAAATAATAGCAATATTTAAGTGATAGGGAAGGTATTTGGGAAGGTTTTTTCTTTAGTTGGGAGGACCCTAGTTTGGAAGGTGGGTAGAGGGACTTTTAATGAGATTGGGAATCACTTGGGTTGAAAGTCGAAGATACCACCTACTGTTATCACAAATAATTTGATCACTAAATTTTTTTTCAATAGCTTGGTCTTTTTCTCATTTTAGGTTTTACGCTAAAAGGGGCTTGGATATATCAGAGCAGTAGAGGCCTGGACCTCGGCCCTCCTGGGCTGAGGGAAATAAAAGAATATGTCGACGTCCATATAAAGGCGCAACCATCCACCGGAATGCATGGGTACCAACCGCTGCAACCGCTGGTCTTGTAGGATGTCTTTCGTATACATGGTTCTGTCAACCATTATCACTGCATACATGTACCTGTATCCACATATCCCCCTCCAACGTGGGTTTTATCGGATGACCCGTAACCATGCTCTTCTTTCATCGGGGTTTTATCGGATGACCCGTAACCATGCTCTTCTTTCATCTGGGTTTTATCGGATGACCCGTAACCATGCTTTTCCTTCAGTGGCAAACACTAACACAGACATGTCTCTAGTCTGCTTCACTATTATACGTGGTTTCTAGCTGACCACAAACTGACACTGCAAAATGGTTTCTGGATGACCATGAACCTGTAGTTACAAAGTGGTTTTGAGATGACCACGAACTTTTACGGGGATACACATACCTTTATAAGGCGTACATACTCCATCTCTTGGACTTACGAGATACATAAAATGACCACTATAAAACCATCCTAGACTTGCTTACCATTCAAGTGAGTGACTCATCATGAAAAGTCTATTCTAAGAAACCCACACTAATTCGCACAAACTTTCACCTATATGTCCATCATCCTTTAATTTTCAGTGTTGTTGTTGGGTTGTTGCACAAAAATAATATTTGTTACACTTCAGTCTTACTGTCTACCACAGAGTATCTTTGCATCCGCTTGCTTTTTCTCGTCTAATTGGTGTTTTGAATTCACCTGCGCGATTTGTTAGAGTAGCTAATTCTAACAAAACCACTCCATTGAGTTAGCTAGGCTCAATGCTTCAAATTTCAAAACATTTATAAATATGACATTTTCACAAATACAACATTTTACCGTGGCATTAAATTACCAAAAAAACTCCAACCCAAATACGATCCACATACCCCTCTCAGTCTTTGGATATCAGCACATAGCTTCATAGCCAAATGCACACACTCCTCCTCCACATCCTTGGGAACAACAGGAACCTCATCTATAAAGATAATACAAGGAGATTTCTCCTTTCCAAGTAGAAATGCATCTCGAACAAGCTTGGCACCATCTCCAATGAACATCTGGACTAGTTTATCTTCTCTTTCGTTGTATCTAACTCTAGATTCGTCCTCTGTGCTTCATCCCTGAGAACCCGATTTTCGCTATCCAGCATACGAGCTGCTTTGAAACCAAATTAAAATGTGAATATGCAAAACTATATCTATATTATTAATAAAATACATTGCACACATTTATACATGAATTAGTCTCAAGATAGGAAATCTATCTTGGACGTACAATCAGTTGGTTGAGGGAATATCTCAACCTCACACCAAATAAGGAAACTAGATTTAGCTAACCTAGGAAATAGGAACAGACTCTATTCATAGAGAGTCACAACTGGACAAGTAGAAATTACACATTCTAACATTAATGAGATTGGGAATCACTTGGGTTGAAAGTCGAAGATACCACCTACTGTTATCACAAATAATTTGATCACTAAATTTTTTTTCAATAGCTTGGTCTTTTTCTCATTTTAGGTTTTACGCTAAAAGGGGCTTGGATATATGCGTTTAAGTATAGAGAGAAAGAAAAGAACCTCAATAGTGGTGGGACTACTTTTAGAAGTTGAAAAGTGGGTAAGGGAGAAAATGGTCATTTTATCATGGATTATGACTATTCAAAATAAGTGTGGTTGTAAGTGGCGGTTTGAAAATAATTGAAAAATGTCGGGTTAAAGGATTCTATTGATATAGGTTAGAGGAGTTGCGATGAGAATCCATAAAAAATGATTTTAAGGCTCTTCCATTAATAGTGGCTTATAGGATATGGTTTCCTAATAACCTTTCAATTCTTGAAGAAAAAATCATTTCACCAATAAAATTTGTGGCCAATGGGCTCAACATATTGAGTTATTTTCCATAGGACAAGGAAGAAAAATGAGTGAGGATAGTGGATATAGAAAAAAATTATAAGAGCTTTTCCTAATCTTCTTTTATGGGGTGTCATAAGTGAATCATGTTTTATGTTGAGGGAGGAAGGAGGCAGGGAGGGATTCTGTTCTTTATAGATAATCACTCCATTAAGTTTAGGGTGGGAATGGGGAAGGTGACAAGAGTGGGAATTCCAAGGGAGCGATTTATATTCGTAGAGGAATTATAGAAATATAATATGCCTAGAGTCTTAGAAGGAAAACTAATAATGACCAAAGACCATGTTATACGTCAATGAATCTCCCTTGCCTTCAATCTCTCTCTCCAAAATTTGCTAGTAATTCGAGACTAAAAGCTTATTATTAGGCACTTGCATGTGGGTTTATATCCTACAGAGCCCAAATTGGCTTCAATATTAAAGGAAATTTGATGAAGCCTTTGATCGATTTTAGAGGTCAAATGGTTTCATGTCCTAAAGTACAACAATGCAATTTGGGACTCACTGGCTAAGAGTACCGCTTGTGAGGATCCAAGAAACTTAATTGTTAATGGGCATTGTTTCTTTTCTCAATCCCGTGAATTAGCATCTTGTCTATTCCATCACTCATCATTCAATGCAACTATAGTCATGTTTGAGCATAATGTTGTGATGAGTGAGCATCGGGCACTTAATTTTTTCCATCATTACTTCTGATGGAACATCGCATCTCCACATTTTGATGATCAATTATATGTCCATCATTGTTCAATTAAATATATATATATTAGGTTATGTTTGGAAATTGAGGGTGTGCCGCTTTCCTGAGAGGGCTGTGTGGCTAGGATTTGAAGCTATTAGTAAGAAAATTGTTTACACGGGGGATTATTGCTACAGGTTAATTCCATAAGTAGAAAATCAATGGAAAAGAAAGCTAACCTTTCTAAAAATCTGGTGACTTTCATATTAACATTTTATAACTTTTGGTTATCAATCAACAATTATCAACTCAAGTAAGAATAGTCACGAGAATTATCATCTAGCATAGACAACAAATGTAGTGCATGGAAGATGAGCTTGATAGTTTGCACAACCAACTTAAGGATCCATGATGTGGGTGGGCATGAGGTATTTAATCCTCCCCCACATTTACTCATGGTTATTCCCAACTTGAATGTCACACCTTCCCATTGTATCATGAACACTGAGATGATAAATCTTGTGCCTCCCATTCCATAAGCTAGGATGCAAATTTAAATCTATTTTATGTTCGGCTTATTATGTGGACTATATACATTCATTCATATATAATGTATTAGATGTAATATGCATGGCCTTTTACAGTTGGGTTTCTTACTCTTGATTCAAGAGGAAGTTGTGAGTTTATTCCTTTTCTTTTCTACTTCTTACTAATGTAGCAATTATGTTCCCATGTGTAGAATTTCATATAATAAAAAATCTCGAGATGTTATTAAAAAAATGTTGAGGAAAGAATCACGTAATTTTGTAGAATTGATGGTACTAAATAAGCAGTTTTGTTGGAAAATGAGAAATAAATTAAGAATTTATAGGCATTTAATGATTCCCAAGTTATCATCATATGGGTAAAAGATAAAGAAAGATATGACCATGTGTTTTGAATTTCTTCTTGGAAAAGGTAAAAAGTTTAAGTGTGGTTTTCAAACATTTTGTTCTTCATCATGTGTTTAGGGAGAGAAATATGAAAGTTGATGATTTATCCAACACTAAAATTTCTATATATTGTGGTACCTAGTTAATCATAAAAATAGAAAAAGAAACATTTCCTAATATTTCACCTTTTTATGAAATAATGATAAAAGAAACTCCTATTTCAAGTATTTATTTTCTTTTATCTTAAAATCTTATGCTTTAACAATTTTAATCATACTATTTATTCTATTTCTATATATTAAAGTCATATCCTTAATAGGAAAGACATAACCAATTTATCAGTGGATAACTGATTTTTTTTTCCCTAAAAGAGTAGTTTCATATCAAAAAATATATTTTCAATTCTAGAATATTTTGAAATAATTGTTGGTAGAAAATGCTTAAAAAGACACGTGGAAAAATGTAATTACATTGTAAAGCGACACGTTCAGATATGTGAAACGGCCATGGAAGTGAGCTTGTTATTCCGTTCTATCTTGACAGGTCATGTTGTGTGTCGTTTGTGCTAATGGTTTCATGTCTACGCACATTCCAAAATCACTGCTTGATAATTGCAAATCTTTTACATGATTTGTGAAAAATGAGGCAATAGGTCGTAACATATAAATAGTTTTGCATTGTAAACTTGTGTAGTTCCTATGTGTTTGTAGGAAAATGGGACTGGAAACGAGAAGTTTGTGTTCAGAGAATACGGTAGTTGGCCCACTTCCAGTCCAAGCCAATACTGTGGTATCACTATGATTTTGAAAACATTTTCAGAACTTTTGGGCTCAGCGTTGTTGAAGGGTAAAATTTTTATATTTATTTACTTATGTTTTAAATTTATTTTATCAAATAATGAAATTATTAAAATTTTGAAAATATTTATATTATAATAATAAATTGTAAAAAAATTAAGCTTTTATAAATTAAATTAAAAAATATTAAAAAACCTCATTACTATTCAATAAATAATAGTTTTTTCCTTGATTATTTTTAAATACACTGTCATATTATTATTATTGTTGATGAATGTTTTTAGATATTGTCATCAATATCATTTATACAAGATGTTAAGGGTGGAGAGATTGTAAAATTTATTATTAATTTAATTATTTATTAACAAAATAGATAATTATGTAAAAAAATTATACGTAAAAGATTTTGGAATTCTAGCTAGAGTTTTTAATTTTGTGCATGTAAATAATCAAACTTCACATAAATCTAGTAATATTAATTCAGACAAGAATTTATTCTTGATTGCCAAGTTATTCTACTACTGGTGAGGAAAACATTGACTACTGAAAATGGATCATTTCCAAATGGGGTAAAGAAATTGGGATCTTGCCTTGTCTAGACAACAAAACACCTCATATTTTTGAGATAATTTCCAACAAGGTAGGGGACAAAATTCAATATATGAAATATCATGCACTAATCTACAAATTGGTAGGGATTTGGCCCTAAAAAAGAACTCTAAATTAGTTGGATCCACAAATACTACCTTTGAAACGTGATATAGAGATGAAGTGAGGTTCTAAGGGGATTTTTACAAGTACTTTTAATTATGTGGAAGACATAGATAAAATTTCTCAAGGTGGACCATATTTCCTAAACTTACCTAGTGTCTAAATGAAACCCTTGGTAGGACGATTCAATCCTGATAAAGAATATTTTTAGTCTGCACTTATCTAGATAATTCTCTTCCTCATTAATTTTGAGAATAAGATATTTTGGAGGGCATAGGAAATTTTGTAGGGTCTTTATTATGCTTCTAGAAGCCATAAGGTAGGGCGAACACACCTCATACGCTTATATTTGTGTATACATCGACCTAAGGAAGCCACTCTTAGGTAGTATTCAAATCAAATATCATGATAACATATGGGAACAACCCATAGATTATGAACAAATTCCATTTTTCTATAGGAAATTCCATGACTGTGATAATATCTTTGGAGAAAATTTGTCTAATTTGGCCCAACGACCTATGCAAGTAACATAAAAAATGGATAAAAAAGAGTTTTCTAGAATAACAAATAGTAGGTGAAATATTTCCAGAAAAGGGACATGAGACTTATTATCTAGGGGAAATAGAGAAGTTATTAGATATATTGTCCTTGAAAAATTGGAGGAAGACTAACGGTGAAAAAGACCAAGAAAAAACAAAAACCCATCTCCAGAAAAATGAAAAAATTGGTTATTCTAAAAGAAATTTGGAAAAAATGGAGCATGAAAATCTGATTGAAGATATGGAAATGGTTCATGACAATAAAAACCACTCAAAAGTATAGTATCTCAAGGAAATGGAATTACACACGCTAGCACTAGAACGGTAGAATAAATATCTAGTAGTGATTCCTAAAGAGCAAGTTCAAATCATTACAAAATTCTATATAAAGTCTGAGGAAATACTTCACCAGAAAAACCATGGTAATATTTCTCCTCCTCCTCCTTATTCCTCTTCTTTTGGGATCAAAGCTAATATAAACAAGGAGAGAACCAATTGAAAGGGTAGGAAAAGTAATAAATAGCTCATACAAGAAATGAGAGAGTATAATGTTAATTACAAAGACCCAACATCACTCCCCTCAGAGTTATCAATGAAGGTGGTCTATTGGGATATAAGGGGTCTTAATGTAAGACCAAATAAAGACTTATAAAAAATAGAATCATGTAAGAATATCTAGTTATTTTTATGTTTCAAGAAACACATTTTTTTATGGAATCCATGAAAAGAAAACCTCTAGGGAAGTATGGAAAAAGAATCAATAATGTGAAAATGATGCTCAAGGAGCCTTAGAAGACATAACCATTCATTAGAATCCTTCTATATTCTCATGTATTGACTCATTCGCTTCTCTAGGAACTATTACAACTAGATTACATCTAAGATCCTTTGTGAGTATTGGCTTCATTGCTAATTTATATGGACATAGTTATTCTCTAGACAAGACGATTTTTCTTCAAAATATTTTGAATATTTCCAACATCATTGGAAGAAAATAAAGGATTAGTGGAAGATATTTCAAGATCAAAAATCTCTTAAGGATAATAAATGAGGTATAAGAAGATTAGATGAAGATTACTATTTCATCACAAACTTTCTAAATGTGTATAATTTGATAAACATAGAAACAAACAATGTCATATTTACTTGGAACAACAAAAGGACTGATGTTCTTAAATTTCTTCTCTTTTGGTTCGAATCTGATCTCGACTTATGTAGGAATGAAATAAAATACAGAAATATACATAATTCAGAGATGCAACATAAATAAGACTTAATTTCACTAATATCACATAATTGAAATAAACTTATAGACAGAATGGAAATAAACTAGCTAGGGTGCCAGTAGCTTATATCCGAGAAGAGATGTGGTAGCTACATGGCTCTAAACTGTGTTACAATCAGGCTTGAAGGCCTATTTATTATTTAGAAACAATGGAAAACCATAAACATCTAAAAATATAACCCTAGGAGATGAAGCACCAAACTATGGGCCCCGTTTGGTTAAATTGGTACATCAATTTCTGAGGGTCATAGCTTTGGCATATGATCTTTGTTTGATGCACATGATACATCATTAAAAATATTTATCTGGGGATGACAACTACTAATAAATAATATTAACTGAGAGACTGCTATTGGGTTGCAGGTGTTTTACCCAAAAAACTCTGTTTAGGGCTTGAAAATGACTCCAGAAGTTCAGGACCCGAAAAACTACCAAAAGTACTAAATTTTGTTACAATTAAGGAAACTAAAAAGCTAAAACAAATAATGGTGGGGGTCTAAGTGTAATAGGTAGGTGGCCACCAATATCCACCTATATAATTCCTCCCCCCTTACGAAGAAATGGTCTCCATTGTGTTGAGTTCCTCCATGAAATGAGGAAACTTCTGTTGAACTTAATCTTTGGTAAGCCACTTGCCCTGGTGAAGGAGTTGGCATGCTTTGACCACTCGATATAGTTGGATCATCTGTTGGCAAGTGTTCTTGACCTATGTTTCCATGATCCAATCAGTTGTGGCTTGTTCCATGCAGTTTGGGTTTAACTGTGTTGTTGTGAGTTGTTCCGCCATGTCAAATGTGTCCAGTAGAGGTGGAAAGTATTTGGTTTGATTTTGCAAAGGTCTTGGTCTGATTTTGCAAAGAATTGTTTTTGGGTTTAAGGAATTTCCTTGGAGGTACATTCAAAGGACATTTTTGCAAAGGATTGTTTTGTGTTTAAGGAATTTTCTTGGAGGTACATTCAAAGGAAATTTTTGCAAAGGATTGTTTTGAGTTTAAGGAATTTCCTTGGAGGTACATTCAAAGGACATTACATTCAAAGGACATTTGTTGGAGGTATGTGATACATTTTTTGGATGTTTTTTGGGCTTCATTTTTTTTTAAGGTATTTTGTTTTCAGATAATTTGGGCTTAATTTTCATTGCTTTTAGAGGTTTTGGGCTTAATTTTCAAAGGACCCTTTTTAGGCTTCATTTCAAAAGGACTCTTTTTAAGTTTAATATTCAAAGGACATTTTTTGGAGGTGTTTTTTTAAGTGATAATTTTTTAGAGGCTTTTTTGAAGTATTTTTCAAAGTGGCATTTTTTAAGAAGTTGGAATTAATTTTCAATGGACATTTTTTGGAGGTATTTTTTGAAGTGACATTTTTTTAGAGTACGTGTTTTGGGTTGAAGTAAATCTTTCATAATGATTTTTCAAAATGTGTTTTTGTCTAACTTTTTAAATGAAGTTTTTTGCAAGACTTGGAAGGAAATATTTTGAGCTTCATTTCATTTTTATAAGAAATTTTTTTCTCGGATTTTTTAAAGTAAGTGTTTTGGATTGAAGTATGTATTTTTTGCAAATTTTTTAAAATGAATTTTTTTTTTTTAATTAAATATTTTGTGATATTTTTTTAAGTAAGTTTTTGTCTAAATTTTTGAAGGAAATATTTTGAACTTCATACTCTATTATCATGGGAAATCGAAGGAATTGCACGATAAAATATGATCGAAAAAGAGACCCTGACGAACGTAGAGAAGAGACAAGAGAATCTCGCAAAAGAAAGAGAGAAGCACTCTCAAATATTAAAAGGGGAAATCAACCTCAACTAGAAGTTGAAGCATGTATGTAAATGTAAATATTATGAATTTGATATTTAAAATTTTCCTAGTGTAAAATGTGAAGCTTAATTTTTAATTGATGAACTAGTTTGAAAAATATTTTGCAATATAAATAGAGAGATATATTCCTCAAAACATTGCTGATGAGATACAAAATTTTGAAAGAGAAAGTGAAAGAGGTATTTAACCAATGATTAAAGATGGTGGAAATGTTGAAAGAAATTCAAGTGAAGAAATTGAATCACAATATATATATATATATATATATATATATATATATATTGAACACATGCATGTATTATTGAAATTATACATATTTATTAATTTAGTTATTTATTGAATATGTAAACTTATTATGTACTATTCATTCGAATATGTATAGATGAAATCAATGTCGATGATGGGATGTTAGAAAATGTTGACACTCACACATATGGAGATAAAAGAGCTGACCATGTTATACGATATCGTGTTAAACACATTTTTGATACATACTTCATAAAGGAAAATGTGACAGTTCAAGCCCAAATGTTTAAAGGTCTCCTATCATTAAGGAAACCAAAAGAAGGTACGACTTTATTGGGTATTTGAAAATCAACAAAAGATTACAAAAATGAAGGAAAATGTGATACAAAATATAAATAGTGCTATAAATTCAATTAGAAGAACCAGATAGATAAATGTTTCAGTTGTACGTAGAGCAATAAATATGGCAGTGGTTTCATCAAGTACTAAAGAGAATCGCTTGGTAAAATCTATGGCACGAGCATTAGGAACCTCATGAATTTTTTTTCACAAACATCAGAAATTTTGGTTGCAAATAGATGTAAATGATGAACTCACTTGTTGGAGAGCTATTTGTAGGCAACCATACAAATATAGACTTGGAGAAAATGTTAAAAAAATAATATATGAATATTGGAAGAAAAATTCATGTGTTTTTCCAAATGCAAGGGATGTGATGCGAAGAAGAATAGCACGAAATCAATATGAAAAACATGAAAAACATTTCTTGGAAACCACTTAGATAGAGTTGTTCAACAAGTTCAAAGAAGAGAATCGTGAAATTCATGTCTTAATCAGTGTTTTGTTTCAACAAAAACCATGGTATGTAAAACCTATCACCGTATGCGACACTTATTTTTGTCGTTATCAGTTGAATTTGAGTTATATTATGACGCATTCCTTAATTCTGGTAGAACATTTTGCAAAGATTCACCTCTTCCTTCCACTATCCGTGATTACATATCTCAAATTCTATGTGAAAGAGAAAGCAATGAATTATTTTATGAAAATAAATGTGTTGGTAGTAAAATATGTGATGATTGTGGAAATTTGACTAAATTTCAAAACACATATCGTATTGATATAAATGATTAATCTTTTTCCAACATGAAAGTGAAATGGAAGAGATATGAATATATCCATACATCGATTCAATGTTCAAATAGTGTTAAAAGAATTGAATTACAAGAAGAAGAAAAAAATTGTGATAGATTTTTTGAGAAAGTTTGAGGCAGAAATTGATAAATACACCAAGCATTCCCATAGAGCTCGATGGAAAGACTTGCAATTCAAAAAATCCCGTGTAGTTTTTCCACCAGGGACCATTTTGTCAGTAATTGATTTTGCAGAAAACTACACATTTATTCCACAAAAAGAAATTCAGAGTGAATACTATCATTCTGACCAAGTCTCCATGCT
Organism: Pinus albicaulis; assembly: GCA_034641835.2. NCBI lineage: Eukaryota > Viridiplantae > Streptophyta > Pinopsida > Pinales > Pinaceae > Pinus > Pinus albicaulis. The sequence goes on along the minus strand of CM076570.1, from coordinate 1,123,832,675 downwards.
CGTCCATATTCTATATAGACATGCTAAACAAAACTTCAATCATATAGAAAACACCAGTGAAAATCGACATGCTATTAAAGAATATAACTTTTATATGAATGACGATTGTATACATGATACATATTTTGTACAACACTGTTTTGGAAAGATTTATGATTCCTTGATAAGTCGTGGAATAAAATTAAATGAACATTTGATATGGTCAGATGGATGCGCAAGTCAATTCAAATCTTCACGATCATTCTTTTGGTTGCGTTGTCTTCATAAGAAAACCTACATTAAACATTGTTGGAATTTCTTTGAGACTGGCCATGGAAAAGGAGAACATGATGGTGCAGGGGCATGCATAAAACGAGAACTTCAAAGATATCAAATGGACACCTTTGCAAACGACTTCTGGACGCTAAATAAGTTGTTCAATGGTGCATCACTGCTCTAAGCCATGAGACTAACAGATCAATGGAAGTGCGAAGGTACATTCAATTCAATTTTTATTGGATATCTAATTTTAAACAGTGTACATTTATTACAATGATTATCTTTGATGGTATTTTGATATCATATTTACATTATTCATCGAATTTTCCATATATAGGTTTTTTTGGCATATTGGGATCAAAGATGTAGATAGATCGATTGGAAACGACGTTGAAACAATAAAAGGGACTCGAAAATTGCATTCAATTAAAAAAATTTGTCCACAAATGTGTTTGCACTGGATAAAATAAAATATTCTTTTTTTTGTCATGTTTGCATAGAAAACACAGAATCCAATGATGTTTGTGAAAACAAAATGTATGTAAAAGATTGGAAACATACAGAGCTAAATACAAAGGGGAAAACGTTCGTTGCAATTTTTGAAGAAATGCAATCAGAGGAGACTACAATATCATCTGATGGTGATCGAGTTTCTGATCTTGTTAGAGAAGGTAACATTTGAATTTCTTTCAAATGATAGATATCTAGAAATTAATTTAAATACATAAGTTTGTTAAGTTTGTTTTATTGTGCAGGAGATGTTTTTGTTGTAATTGCACCTATTGACAATGATGAAAATGTAATATTATTTGATGCGTTACACTGAATGAAAAATGAAATTATTATAAAACTATAATGATCACGGTTTTCCATATGAAAGGTGATTTATTATACTGAAAGTTATTTTTTTAGACAAACTAATCAAAGTGGCGATTTTGTTTACTTTGAAGACTATGAACCTGATGTCATAAGTTGTCAATATAGTTGCTTGTCGTGTGCAGCACACATAAAGTTGAAAGAGGTTCAATCAAAGAAAAAAACGAAAATTAAGAAATGGAAAATGTCAAAATCTGATCATGAATGGATCATTGAAGATGGCATTCCATTGGAATTTTTTTGATTGAGCTGCCCAACAGTTTCTTCTCTTTGGATTCATGTTTTAGAACTTCCAGAACTCAACTAAAAATTGAGCTGCCTTGTTATGTTATCTGTGCAAGTGTTTGCACATGTACATTGTTTTGGTACATGCACACTAGTATCAACTGAAAGTAGCTTTTCTATACATGCATTGATGAAAAATGTTGCATGTATTGAATATATGTGTGTGTGTGTGTTCTAGAATGAAATTCACTGAAAGTAGCTTTTCTATGTGCATTGATGAAAAATGTTACAAGTACTGGATATATATGTTCTAGAAGTATTGGATATATATGTGTGTGTGTGTGTGTGTGTGTGTTATAGAATGCAATTAAAACTAAAAGTAGCTTTTCTATGTGCATTAATGAAAAATGTTGCAAGTACTCCAGATATATGTTCTAGAATGAAATTAACTCAAAGTATTTTTTCTATGTGCATTGATGAAAAATGTTGCACGTGTTGTATATCTACATGTTCTAGGAAATTAACTGAAAGTAGCTAAATTCTATTGGCATTGATGAAATTTTTTGAAGTACTTGATATATATGTTCTAGAATGCAATTAACTATTCAAGTAGCTTTTCTATGTGCATTGATGAAAAAGGTTTCACTTACTGGATATGTATGTTCTAGAACGGAATTAACTGAAGGTAGCTTTTCTATACATGCATTGATGAAAAATGTTGCACGTACTAGATATGTATACATTATAGAATGCATTTTTAAAAATTTAATGATTGTTTGACACATCTAACAAGACCTATAATCTTATGATATATATATATATATATATATATATATATATATATATATATATATTGTAACTCAATCGTTTTACAACATATATATTCAAACATGTGTAAAATCATTTCTACATGTACATATATTCATGTGAATTTTTTTTTGTTTGGGAAAACAAAAACTTTATTTTAAAGCAAAACATAATATCACAATCACATGCAAAATGTAGTTCCAACCATCCAAAACTTGAGTTTAAAAACTTTTATTATATCACAACATTTCACATGCCATGCCATTGTAGTTCAACTATCAAATTAAAAACATTTCACATTATATCACATGCCAAATGTAGATCAACCATCTAAAACTTAAGTTTTAACAAAACATTATAGATCACAACATTACTTCATGCAAAATGTAGTTCAACCATCCAAAACTTAAGTTTTAAAAACAAAACAAATTATAACACAACATTACTTTACATGCCAAATGTAGTTCAAAAGAAAAAAATTAATATAGATCACAACATTACTTCACATGCCAAATGTAGTTCAACCATACAAAACATAAGTTAAAAAAAAAAAAAACAAAGTATAACACAACATTACTTCACATGCCAAAAGTAGTTCACATAAAATATGTCCAAAATTTGTAGATCTCTCACAAAAGTCAAGTATCAAGTTATATATATTTATGTCTAGATAAGACTATATATAGAAAAAGTAAATTTAAGACTAAATCTATTGAAAAAATATAATGTTGCATGTGTGCATGTGTATCATCATCATCAATACATATGGATGAAGTGTCTTTCCCAACAAAGTCCACGATCCTCTATCTATCTGCGAAGCATGGGCACACTACACACATGTGTACAAACATTAAAATTTGATGTTTTAAAATTGAGTGAGAATATATAGAACTTCATGTAAAAAAAAGTCATTGCAATACCTCATGAGGTTCCCTCTCCCATTTTTCTTGCACCACTTTTCACTTTAGAACATCTCTAATAGTAAACTATACAATATACATTTATAGTCATATATATATATATATATATATATATATATATATATATATATTAAAAAATTTCAAATGAAAATGCATATATATAAACTTATTTTCAATAATAGTAAAAAAAATGTTAGACAACTTGTTCAAATGGTTGAAATGGTGTGGATGTTTGTATCTCCATCGCAGAGTCGTGGAATAAAAGATCCTCTAGGAACCTAAATTCAAAAAATTTAAAGTATAAAATAACTCAAGATCAGATCTCAATTTATAATAAAAATTTTAAACTTCAATTTAAAATTATAACATATATTTTAAAAATGAATACTTCTCTTCAGTGGATTTGGCATATCTGAGAAGCTCCAAAAGAAAATCTCCAAAAACCTAAAATTCACAAAATTTAAAATAATTCAAAATGTATAGATCTCAATTTATAATAAAACTTTTAAACTTCAATTTATAACTTATAACTTAAGAACATATAAACACACACACACACACACACACACACGCAGATATATATATATATATATATATATATATATATATATATATATATAAGTGAAAAATTGAATACTTGTGCTGGTGGATTTGGCACATCTCCTAAGAGTGGTTTAGAAAGAAAATCTCCAAAAACCTAAAATTCAAAAAATTTAAAATTACTCAAGATATAGATGATCTAATTTTTTAATGGAACTTTTTGATGTGGAATATATAACTTAAAAACATAAATTTTAAAAGTGAAAAATTGTCCATACTTGTGATTGTGGATTTGGCACATCTCCTAAGGAAGTAGAAGGTACATCTTCCAAAGAATAATAAGGTACTTCCATTCCAAAAACATCGAATGGAGTCGAAATCTGTTAAAACATTTTATTATATATATGTACATGTACATGTGTGCACAATTATTTATTTTAAAAATATCTCATCATGTTTCGATATATATAATAATAGATAAAAAATAACTGTACATGATCATGTTCATTTGAAAAACACTAACATTTGCCAACATATCTTGACGGTGAGAACCATATTGATTGTATGTGTTGACACTCCTAGACACAGCCTAGAGTTGTGATAGACCAGTGCCTAGGACATCTTAATATATCAAGGAGCATGTAATATAACATGGGGAGTTATCAATAAAAGGCTCTCATGCTATCTCTTGTTAAACAAGGAAATTATTTTTAAATGGGACCAAAACTCTTTAGAAACTTGATACAAGATAAGAGATACTGCAGAGGCAAGATGTAAAGCTCTAATACAAAGCATCAGACAATTCAGAGACAGCTTACTGCAAAGCGGGCCAATTCGGAAATACTTCACAGAGATAAATGGTTTGAAGGTGTTTAGTGTGTAAGAAAGGTGAGAGGATATTAGCTGTCATATAGATGATATCCAGATACACAATATTACCATGAATGGGCTTACCAATCTAAGAATTTATACATAATAACATCGTTTTAAAAATAACATTCCATAGAAGATAATATAGCATAAAGATGGTTGAAATGAAAATGGAACAGTATATCATGCATGAGCCATATTTAAAGTGCTTGACTGACTTAAATATGGGTACCAACTAGGATAAATCCATACCAAACCAGTGAGCCACTCGCATTCCAAAACATGATACAAGAAAGATGGATTGAAACAAGATGAAAAATTTTAATAACACATAAAAGGAGAAGTTACACACTGTAAAATACCAAAGACCAGAATCCTCTTTAACAGATAGAACTCCTCCTCACTGAGACCCAACGGGCTCTGAGCATTCATACAAGAGTTCAACAAAATGTATCCAAAATGCTCTTACTGCACCAATTTTCTGATAAATCTGGAACCCCCAATAATCTGTTCTTAGGGCCATTTATAGAAGAAGAAGAACCCTAATAAAAGAATTAGGTCAAAAACATTTAATTTTCCTTGTTAAGACAAAATTGTGGAAACATTCGCGCCCATACTGCCAAATGACTATGTTGTGTTGTATGTACTCTGCTGCTGGCTTTCTGAAATAAATGCGCTGGGTGAAAATCTCCTGAGGGACACGGTGTAGAAGTGAAATCACATAAACATTCTATCCTTTCCTAAAAGGAAATTCTACAGAAATAAAACCTGGAGGGTATGGTTTCTTGTGCATTGTACCCTCTGTGTGATCCGGGATATCTTTGATCTAGTACCTTTATCTTCTAGAGCATGGATTAGGGCTTAGAATCTTTAATGCTGGACGCTGAAATCCTCGATATTCCACTGATACTCCTTGTCGCGACAGTAATGTCTCCAACTGCAAAAATCAGTGCTTTGAATGGCTCTGGAGGGTTTGACAGATTTTAACCCTGGCTTCTTTAATGAAAGCCGTGTCGTAACATCTTCCCAGATTTTCCTCATAAATTCTTCCTCTGAAAGATGGTCCTTTGATGCGTTCTCGACTTCTGAAACGGAGGCTGTGAATTATGACAACTTTCCGCTGCTGTAACCCTGCAAAATCCGCAAACTCGTTAAAGAAAACCATGCACAGAAAGGTGAACACAGTGGGGATAATGGTGAGATGGCACAGCATGGTGGAGAGGCCGAGAAATGCAGAACGATGATAGGAAATGTAGCGTGACAGTGGGAGGTGGCAATGGAGAATGTTGGCAGAGCATAGCAGATGAAAAACTTTGAATTTGACCTTTTGAATGATATATAAGGAAGGTGAAAGAGAATGCGTTGAATGGCACGTGGAATGGTGACGTGGAGGAGGACCGGGTCAATGGTGTGGCGTGGGTTAAATGAGGGCCATCCGATCTTGGCGGAGATCGACGGTGGAGGGCGCGTAGGAGGGTGACAGATAGTGGGCCAGGGGTCGAATATGCTGTGATTAAATTCCGTGTAGCTTCGAAGTGCGACAACCATTGGATGAAGACCCCCAGATCGGATGGTTGTCATGAATATCGTGCCGTGACTTTGACCGAACAATAATGCGCGATGGAGAGCGGTTTTGGAGCCATATGCAGAGACATGCGGCGAGCGATGTATGGAATCGCTCTGATTTGAGGAATAACGCTTGCCGCTTGAAAGGTGGTGCGATATAAACCACCGGTTTTTGCAATGGGAGCGGGCGTGGGGACCACCGGTACAGGCAGGCTGCAGACCGTTGATTTCACAGTTTGATCGGATGGTATTCGGGTGGGCTATGGGCGTGATGGAGGTGAACAAACGCCACCTGATCTGTACAGACCGGCGGCTCAGAATGCACCCGATATACATTTGATAGGCATCCATCGGACTTGGCTCCTGGTCTCGGAGCTGGGGTCATGTGTGAGAGAAGGGTGCAGGGGCTTGGCTGAAAGGGGCTGAGGCCTAATATATTTTCAAAAGCAGATTTTCAGCCTTGAACAATGTAATTTGGGGATGAAAAATAGCAACGATATGCAGAAAAAGGATTTTATAGGCCAAACAAAAAGGAGGTCCGAAAGGTTTAAGCAGGAATGCTGGTTAGAAATTTAATAGGAGGCCAACATGATCAACAGTATGATTGACGGTGAGACCCATCTTGATTGTTTGAACTAGAGGCTCTGACCATGATACTAACTTTTTCTTCATTCATCAAGCGTGACAATTGCAAATGGTGTTAACATATAATGATACATTTTCTTTTAGATTAATGTATACAAAAAAATGTATGTATATATGTATTTAGTACAAATTGTACATTTTTTAAAATAATTGAACCCTAACCATTAACACATATCGTTCCCATGCCCTCTTTGTCATGGAAAATTAGGTTCTGCCAAGCATTGCGACAATTCTTTACATATGTTTTGAGATCTTCAACACTCATGTTGTCAATCTCTTCATCTGTATAATACACAAAATTAGCACATACATTCTCACATGCTCTTTGTCGATTCAGACAAACATCGACTCCACCCAATCCATTGTGAACATTGTCAATGATGGCATCCCTTACTTCTCAACTAATTTGAGAAATGGCTTCCATCTCTGACTGCAAAGGTTCAACATGAAAAGTTCAACTAACCAATGGTGTCTCAGGGCGAGGAAACTCAACATCATGCCTAGCGCCCCTACGGTCACACAATCAAACTTTCCCAGGACCAAAAAATTCAGAGGGAAGGTAATTGTAATTGGGTTTCCTTTGCAAAAATAATTATGCATAAAATAATTTTGAAAAATAAAGCGAAACCTCATCGTTTGGTGGGATTCTTCCATAGGCCGCAAGATGTCTATCATACAAATAGTGAGCTATATTAGGGTGCTTGAAATATTGCACCTTCAGCATCTTTCTTTGCGGCCCTTCTTTGAAATTATACATAGACTTGGCCATATCTATTGTAACTCTTTGTTTAACAACCTCCCATTTATCGGGACTCAACATTGTTTCCTTTTTTTTTCTCATAACTTCTATAAAGTATTAGTGGTTGGCCCAAGCTTTTGGTACACATCTACTAGTTCCCCTAAAGAGTGTGTAACAATTTCCAAGCTTTGTCGACTTTCAGCAGGTAGAGTCAAAGCCACGAGATCTCTTTGAAATTTTTGATAAAGATGTTGACACCTTTCTAAGGTGCATTGCTGCATGTTTTTTTCCCAAGGTATATCGAAAATCTCGGCCAGATATGTCGTGGTTGGTGAAAAACCTTCTTCTTGAATGACGTGTTCTTCCCTACGTATTTTTTTAGCAACATTTGGAGCAACATTTTCAGCCTCTGCATCAATATATAAATTTTTTTATATTAAAAAAACACATGTAATAAAATTTGTACAAATTGAATAAAAAAATATTTAAATTTATGGCCACCTCGATGTGGTTGGCTAGCATGTTGCCCACCTTGAGACTATTGAGAACCAAAACAACCTTGCTGAGAACCAACACGACCACTGGTTGGTTGAGAACCAACACGACCGTCTGTTGATTTTTCTCTGGGGGAATACATATCACCACCTTCATGCAACCTGCCAACACTTATTGATGGCCCTCTAAGGGAATCTGAACCACCACGAACCTCACGAGATGAGAGAGAAGCTTCATAAACAAATATGAATTTATAATCAATTCAAAAATACATTCATACATATAAATTCATGTACATATTCATTGATTAAATTGCATGAACCATACCATGATTGCGTGAACCATGGGTATGCTCCATTGATGGAGTAGACACCCTTCTCCTCTTGGTTCCTAAATAATAAAAAATGAAACTTACTAACAACTAATTTAACTCACAAAATTGATAAAAAAATCAATTCCATATGTACACATATGTATGTATATATATGGAGTTTGAAGATTATATTTAAATACCATGAACACCCCTCGATCCCTGATCCCCCTCTCTCGTAGAGATATGGGATTTTGTTGATATTCGTTTTTCATCCTCCATGATATATATATCTACAGTGGAAATTTACAATTATTTTTTTAAATTACTATTTAAAATAAATTCAAAATAAATTTCAGAAAATTAATGTAATTTAGTGTACACAAATTGTGTAAAACACAACTTTCAAAGCACTATTTGATGTGTGAAACTCAATTTAAGAAAAAAAAATTATAAAAATGTTAAGTTAACAAAATTGCGCTTTACATGGTGGGAGCACACTTGGTATAAAATTGAAAAAAACACATGGTCATTAAAAAATAAGCATGAAACTCCATTTAAACAAAAATTTGTTGATGTCCTCGCATTTTAATTTTATAAAAATGTGAAGTTCACCACTTGTTGCAAATGTGAAGTTCACAAAGTTGCACTTTACATAGTGTGGTGGGAGAACACTTGGTATATAATTGTAAAAAACACATGGTCATTAAAAAAGACACATTTATAAGTTCAAAACACACACATATCCAAGATATGTTACAATGTCCATCAATAAATTTTGAAGGAGAGCGTCTCAACACTAATTCACCTTTGATAGATGAAACTTGAATTTTTGAAGAAGAGAGTCTCAAAACTAATTCATCATTGAGAGATGAATATTTCATTGGCATTGCCCTGTATAATTCTAATTCATCTTTGATAGATGAATCCTGAATTGGCATTTCCCCATGCAATAGATCAACATACATCTTATTCACATTTGTACGATGTCTTATACTAAAAAATGAAATTGGATAGCAATATTGTTTTCTATTCCATGCAGTTATTTTAGTCTCTCCTTCTTAACTTAGGACATGCCATTCATCTGGTTGCACATAAGTTTATAATTGGTGAAAACTACAATTCCATTTGATCCATACTCCATAGTTGTTCCCAAGCCTTCTATCAATGCAATATAATATGCCTCGGTGTTTATTGTTCTTCCCAGTATATTCATTTTCCTTTGGATGACTTTTCTAGTCGCAATATTAGAAAGCACATATTTAATCACTTCTTTCCCTGGATTGGGATAGCAAGAAACATCTATGCATAATTTCCATTTTTCAACCATATTTTGTGGATATTTTTATCCCTGAAAAAAAAATCAATAAAATTATATTAAATTGAAATTTATTGCAAATGCATGGGAGAAATGACACATGCGCATGAGATAAATGACATGTGCATGGTTTATCTTAAGGTTTTACTTAAATTTTATGGTAGAATTCACATCTATAAATGAGATTCGTTAAAGATTGCATTGCCTAGAGTTTAAGGGAGATTTATGACACATATACATGGTTCATGCATGGTTTTCATGAAAGTTTGCCTTAACATTTATGGCATAAATCACATCTAGTTCAATAACATGCCTTAAGAAAGGATGAGATCCAGAGGCTACCTAGCCCTTTATAGACTGCTTTAAAACTTGTATATTTTAAGACTCAACCAACAAACTAAAATCCTATGGAAGTTCAACCACTTTAGGTTCAATTTTTAGGCCTTAAATATTGCCTTTAATTAATGGGGGAAGGCCTTGAGTTTGGGGATACTATATTATGATAGTTCAGCCACTTTAAGTTCAGTTTTTAAGCCTTAAATTTTTCCTTGAATTAATGGGAGGAAGCCTTTAGTTTGTGAGAGAAATGACATTTACATGGTTTTCAAAATTATTTTGTGCACTTACTCAAACAACGTTCAATTTTTAGGCCTGAAAGTTTGCCTTGAATTAATGGGGGAAAGTCTTGAGTTTGGGGGATACTATCCTATGAGAGTTTAGCCAATTTAGGTTCAGCTTTTAGGCCTTAATGTTTACCTTGAATTAATGGGAGGAAGCCTTTAGTTTGTAGGAGAAATGACATTTACATGGTTTGCAAAATTATTTTATGCATTTACTAAAACAACTAGTGATGTCAAAAGTCACACCTTTATGAGTTTGTGGGAGAAATGAAATAGAAATGATGCATGCCTTAAAATTTTCTTAAAATTTTATGGGAGAAGGGAGAAATGACACATGTACAATGTTTTCCTTCGAGTGGTAGTGGTTTATGGATATTAAAATGAAGAACTTCTATTTAGATATGTTTCAGAGATTGACTGTAGGGGCGTTTACTAGATATGTCACCTTTGAGAAAATATGAGATCTAGAGGCTACCCGGCCCTTTACAGACTCTACCTTTAGAACTTGTAAAAGCTAACACTCAACAGACATACTAAAATCCTATGGAAGTTCAAAATCCTATGAGAGTTTAGCCACTTTAGGTTCAATTTTTAGGCCTTAAAGTTTGCCTTGTATTAATGAGAGAAAGCCTTTAGTTTTTCGGAGAAATGACATTTATATGGTTTGAAAAATTATTTTATGCACTTACTAAAAGCATGTTTTAAAGTTAATGGGAGAAAGCCAACATGAAATGTATGCTTTTAAAACTTTGCCTAAGAATTTATGGGAGAAATGTCACATGTACACAGTTTGCCTTAAAGTGGTTGTGGTTTATGGATATTAAAATGAAGAACGTCTATTTAGATCTATTACAGAGATTGATTGTAGGGGCATTTACTGGATATGTCACCTTTCATAAAAGATGAGATCCAGAGGCTACATGGCCCTTTACAGACTCTGCCTATAGAACTTGTAGAATTTAACACTACATGTCCCAATTATACCCTATGAAGTGTGTAGAGGACCCGTGGAATATTCACTCACACTACTATACGTACACATAAGGGTGTATAAGAGTGTACTAAGTTAAAAAAATATCGTGATATTATTGGATATATTTCCCAAGAGCCCAAATTTACTCCTTAAGTATATGTGGGGTCTATATAACCATCTACAAAAACAAGTGATTCTTTCCAAGCTAAGGATAATGTATGAGCCATGTGTATATGCACATTATCTAGAAACCATAGGCCAAAATAAAGGTTGCTTAAGTGGTTTGAAGAAAAAATAGCAACAATAAGCTTTGAAGGATGGGAATAAGAATTGGAAATAGGAGGATAATAATAAAATAGCCACTACACATCCATGTAAGGGTAGTAGAAATAATTCTAACCATTGCAACATTGATGGTCACATTAAGGAGAATTATTGGATGTTTGGTATGTGTTATATATTATTTATGCGAATACCCCCATGCACTGTATATTTTTCTAACCATACTGGTGGGAATAAAATGGGAGGAAAGGACCCCCACTTTCGGGTTTCATATGGACGAAAAATTCCCCACACACACGTGTTCAGGGGTAGTGCCTCAAAAAAAAGTTTTTGGGAAAAACAATTCTCCCTTTATGATGGCTTTCATCACATAGTTTTTTCTTTTAGCATTTTTCTAGTGCATGGTAGTTTACCCCATGGTTCTACAGTTTCAGTTAAAGAACTAAAGTTTTATCTGATCCAAGCTAATGGATTGGTAGTTTATAATTGTCGTGGGATATATACATATATACATACATAAATATGTGTGTGTGTGTGTCTGATGGTCTAATAATTAATATACTAATAAAAAAAATGATCTTCTCGTTTTGGGTTTCTCAAGTAAATTATATGTTAATGCATGTGTTCTACATTGAAAAATTTTCATTTTATTAAGAATCTAATTGAAATAATTAACCATATAAGGTTAAAACCTATGTTTTGTATCAAATTACGTTTGGTTTCAATGGAAAACTTTTATGGCTAATGTGTTTTTTCTCGAAATGTGATAGACCCCATTAAAATGGGAGATATATTGAAATGATTCCTATGGTGTAATAAAATAGTTAAGTAGTTTAAAGATATATATGCATAAATTCAATGAGCATAATTTGAGTAAAATAAGTCCAAAATAGAATAGTTGTTGGTGAACAAATATGAGTGGATCACTATGGATATATCTGCTTCATTAAAAGGGATTTTTCTAGAACCATGGACTAAGTTAGAAAGAAGGGAAAATATCACAATTATTTGTTAATGCATGTGTTTTACATTGAATATTTTTCATTTTATTAAGAATCTATTTGAAACAATTAACAATATAAGGTTAAAACCTATGTTTTGTATCAAATTACTCTTGGTTTCAATGGGAAACTTTTATGGCTAATGTGTTTTTCTCGAAATGTGATAGACCCCATTAAAATGGGAGATATATCGAATTGATTCCTATGGTGAAATAAAATGGTTGAGTAGTTTAAAGATATAGATGCATAAATTCAATGAGCATAGTTTTGAGATATATAAGTCCAAAATGGAATAGTTGTTGGTGAGAAAATATCAGTGGATCACTATGGATATATTTGCTTCATTAAAAGGGATTTTTCTAGAAGGATGTCGAATAAGTTGGAAAGAATGGAAAATATCACAATTATATGTTAATGCATGTGTTTTACATTGAATATTTTTCATTTTATTAAGAATCTATTTGGAACAATTAACTATATAAGGTTAAAACCTATGTTTTGTATCAAATTACTTTTGGTTTTAATGGGAAACTTTTATGGCTAATGTGTTTTTCTCGAAATGTGATAGACCCCATTAAAATGGGAGATATGTCGAAATGATTCCTATGGTGTAGTAAAATAGTTGAGTAGTTTAAAGATATAGATGCATAAATTCAAGGATCATAGTTTTGAGATATATAAGTCCAAAATAGAATAGTTGTTGGTGAACAAATATCATTGAATCATGATGAATATATCTACTTCATTAAAAGGGATTTTTCTAGAAGGATTTCCACTAAGTTGGAAAGAAGGGAAAATATCCCAATTATATGTTAATGCATGTGTTTTACATTGAATATTTTTCATTTTATTAAGAATATATTTGAAACAATTAACTATATAAGGTTAAAACCTATGTTTTGTATCAAATCACTTTTGGTTTCAATGGGAAACCTTTATGGCTAATGTGTTTTTCTTGAAATGTGATAGACCCCATTAAAATGGGAAATATATCAAAATGATTCCTATGGTGCAATAAAATAGTTGAGTAGTTTAAAGATATATATGCATAAATTCAATGACCATAGTTTTGAGATATATAAGTCCAAAACCAAATAGTTGTTGGTGAACAAATATCAGTGGAACACTATGGATATATCTGTTTCTTTAAAAGGGATTTTTCTAGAAGGATGTCCACTAAGTTGGAAAGAAGGGAAAATATCACAATTATATGTTAATGCATGTGTTTTGCATTGAATATTTTTCATTTTATTAAGAATATATTTGAAACAATTAACTATATAAGGTTAAAACCTATGTTTTGTATCAAATCTCTTATGGTTTCAATGGGAAACTTTTATGGCTAATGTGTTTTTCTTGAAATGTGATAGACCCCATTAAAATGGGAGATATATCGAAATGATTCCTATGGTGTAATAAAATAGTTGAGTAGTTTAAAGATATAGATGCCTAAATTCAATGAGCATAGTTTTGAGATATATAAGTGTAAAATGGAATAGTTGTTGGTGAACAAAAATCAGTGGATCACTATGGATATATCTGATTCATTCAAAGGGTTTTTTCTAGAAGGTTGGACTAATTTGGAAAGAAGGGAAAATATCACAATTATATGCTAATGTGCATGTGTTTTACATTGAATATTTTTCATTTTATTAAGAATCTATTTGAAACAATTAACTATATAAGGTTAAAACCTATGTTTTGTATCAAATTACTTTTGGTTTCAATGGGAAACTTTTATGGCTAATGTGTTTTTCTCAAAATGTGATAGACCCCATTAAAATGGGAGATATATCGAAATGATTCCTATGGTGTAATAAAATAGTTGAGTAGTTTAAAGATATAGATGCATAAATTCAATGAGCATAGTTTTGAGATATATAAGTCCAAAATGAAATAGTTGTTGGTGAAAAAATATCAGTGGATCACTATGGATATATCTGCTTCATTAAAATGGATTTTTCTAGAAGGATGGGCTAAGTTGGAAAGAAGGGAAAATATAACAATTATATGTTAATGCATGTGTTTTACATGGAATATTAAATTTTTTTTTCTCTCTCTCATTGTTTGAGTCCTGATCTTATAAAAGGTTCCCACTAAATCCATTCCCTATTACTTTTCATGTGAAACACATTCCAAAACCCACCCATCTATGTACCTAAGAGCCAAGACAAGTGTAAAAAGGGCTTGTTTTATATTATACTTTAACACATATGTGATTATTTATTGTTAGAATTTATATGGTAGAGATTAATTCTTAGTATAAATCTATTTTGACTTTAAGGAATATTTCATGTTTTTTAGAAAGTTTATCTTAGGAGGTAGAACTAAACCGTTTATAACCCACAAAGAAACCATGGCCCGTGAGCATCACATGCAAACACAAGTTACTCCCATGTTTGAAACACCACCTCACATCATCATAAGGGTTGGAAACCACTAAGCAACCCATACTAAGTTACCTAGAAGGGATGACTATAATATTTAATGATTGGGTTTATCTCCAAGATCAAAAGGAAAATCAAAGTTAGGAAAGGGAATTAGAATAGAAATTAAGGTAACACCATGAACTTTTACCCAATATTGAACGAAGGTTAGCAACCATAGATATCATGAAGGAATTTAAAGAATCCAAACTATCCGATATGATAGGTAAGAGTGTAACACACTTCAAATACATATAAAGAAAAAAAATTCCCTTTAACCCTACTATAATTGTGCATGCATAAGAAATATTTTCTTTTTCCTAGAAGGATATTAACAATGTTACCGATGAAATAGGTAACCTGACCTCAAAACGGGAACTCTAGCCCAAAAAGTCTCAAAAAACATGAAAAAACACCCCAAAAACAAAAAGTGTGTCTTCCAGAATGCACTTGGTTTTTTTTTAAGGTCAAATTTCAACATTTTATAAAATTATGCTAAAAACAAATTGTTTGTTGAAAAAAGGATTGAAAAAACACCCTCAAAACAAAACTAGTTGATGGTGGAATAACAAAAAAATAAATCGTGTCATAATTTTGACACTTGTAACAATGGAATTAAAGACAACATATTCGGACATTTTTTAAAATCGTAAATTTCTAACATTTTTTATAGATGATTTTAAAGATAAACAAATACATGTCTGAAGGGCTTATCATTTCGAACAATTTTCATCCATGTTGTTAAACATAAAATATCTTGACTTTAAACAACTCCAAAATTGTAATTATTGTCAACCATAACCTTAAAGATAAAATTTGGTAGCGCATAAAAACCTTAATGACAAGTTGTAAATCTAAAGTTTTTCAATCTTAAGTGTCCAACATACTTGAACAATGAAATTATGGAGAAATTATAAGACTTAACAATTTAAAAAAAATGAACAAGTAAATGAAAAAATGATCATTGAACAGAAATAAGTAAGAGTAATTTTAATTTTAAAGGATAAAAACTTATCTTTTTTCAAATCTTAGCATAAGACAAATTTAAATATAATTTCAACCAAAACCTAAAAATCAAGCATCCAAACAAAGTGTTCCATTTCAATGACGCATATAATTATTAAAACTTTTAAAAGTATCTTATACCAAATGGTAACAATACATAATATCATGGTAATATCACTGCATAATCTAAAAATTCAACATTAGTTTCTATTTTCTATTTTACTTATAATTAAAATATGAACAATAGTACATTGAATATAACATAAATTATTTTTGTAATTTATTGTTGCATTGTCGATATTCTAAAGAGATGAATTCTTCATAATTAAAACATATAATCCAACAAACATAGAAATGTCTCATAACTTCATGAAAAATGAGATGGAAGTCAAAAAATTTATTTCAAGTTACCATGCAAACATCAATTACATAAAAGTGTCTTAGATAGTTATTAAAAATCAACCATAGGTTCTGGCACACCATCATAATCTACATCTTCAGATGAATGGTTCGATGCAGATGAAGATGATCCATATTCTTTTCTTTCATCAACTAGTGCTCCATCTGAGTTAACATGCATGCCCACCATTTCAGAGTTCAAAATTCTTGTAGATCTACGTCTACATTCTGCAGAGTCCTATCTCAACAGTAATTGTTCTGGTAGCAATTTCCTTAAAATATTTATGGTCTGCAACCGAAGAGTTCCTCTCTTTGTCAAATTGAAGTCATACACAAGTATGTCAACATCCTCCAATTTTAAGACATCTGTGCGGCGGCGATTTATATTTGTGCCCTTTATTTTTCTCTTTCTGCCAATTATTTTTTCCATTACCATCTCTGGCTTGTACACACCATTGAAAGGGTTGGTACTTGTGGCATACCAATGTACATCAACAGCTGTAATCTCTTCATTTTCATTAATGACCTTTATAACCTTGGCAATCCAGAATGGATAGCCAAGTGGATCTTCATCTGCTAACACTTCTATCATGCAACCCTCCTTAAGATCCTGCACAGAACCCCTGTAAAGGTCTTCCATGGCTTCACGTTGTGCACGTGATCTTCTAGAACCAATATATATTTCTCTTTCCTCTACCTGTGGGGAATTAATAATAGCTTGAGGCTGTTGTTGTTCAACATTGTGTGTTTCCTGATGTTCATGTTCATTTGGCATATTTTGTGGCAAAAAAAAAAGAGTCTTCAAAAGCGTATCCCCATTTATTGATCTTGAAATCATATCACTTTGATTACTGAAAAAAGACTCCCACCAAACTGAATCAACAACATCGAAGTACTCATATGTATCTCTAATACATATTTTAATTTCCTCTAGACATTCAGAATAATTTATGTCTCTCTTATGCCTTCATGCATTATGGAGTTCAACAACTGACTGTAATAACAATATCTTTGATGAAAATATTGGACGCTTTGGAATGGACTTCAAAAATGCTAAACCTGATGATAGCCCCCATTCTTCAACATTTGAATACTTCTTGCCCCATATAAGTGTTATCCCATCAATTTTTTTGATTCGAAATTGATGCTGGAATCTAATGTCGTTAATTTGTTCAATGCATTTCTCCTCACCATGCGATCAAAAAATAAACCTTCGCATGTCAATAGTTTCTTCCGACACATGAAAAATAGGCTTTGGAATGTACGATTTCTTAATACATTCAATTAATAATGGCAGGCTCCCAACACCTTTTCTCCTCAATGTTACTGAAAAACGACTGAACATTTGATCAATATGATCATGAGTATGCCCAACAAGAAGGAAACCAACCTTTATCTTTTTAAAAATCCCCAATTCAACGAGCATGTTTAGATACCCAAAAAGAACTTGATTTTTGTTCTCACGACTTGTGTTGTCTAATTGTAAATACAAAACTTTAGGAAGAATCCTAGACCAATGAGTAACCACATCATGGATTATAGTTATGGTCAGATTTGCATCATTGTGAATATTTGGAGTTGTGAAGAAAACTCTTGGAAACATCTTCTCATTAAATACCATACAACCAACCAAGTGAAACTGAATGAAATTTTCCTCCTATAATTTTTTGGCATGCGGACAAAATGTGGAAGAAGTGTTTTCTTTTGGTCCATACCATCAATTATCAATCCCAGATATTTATTTGGATGATCATAACACTTCTTTCGATGTTTATACAACTTTTTCCTTTCACTTGTTTGCTGATTGCGATGGTCTTGAAGTTCTTTGACAACAGAATCTGTACATAAAATAAAAGAAACATATGAATAAATATATTTTCATAGTTGATAAGTATCAAAATTTAAAAAACAATGTTTTGAACACATACCTCTTTCCGCCCCTTGACATTTATCTCTTTTTTCTTTAAGAGAAGCACATGCGCTGCAAATCCCCATCCTTGTCTTCTTAGGAATACAAACATTGTTGAATTCAGTTTTCCATATCCTTGTAAAATAAGAATATGTAATAAAATTACCAATTCTTTCAACAGCTTCTGCATAATCTTTGTATAACATGAATATTTCTCGTCTTGAGAAATTATCTGGAATATGTATTGTGTCTTTATTTGGCATACACTCTCCATGATTTGAAAAGAAGTCTTTCATCCATGTCTTAGCAGTATTTGCAAACGGCCCCACCTCCCGTTTATAACGTGCTTCTGAATAATATGTGGGATACCTTTCCAATCTCTCCTGGATTCTTGACAAACGACAATTACCAATTGAATACAACGTTTTGAACGTCTTTCTGGAAAGAAATACATTCCCAATATGATAATCATAACCTGCTAGTGTAGATTGCATGTAAACCACTAAATATTAATTTTGCATGCTTTTATTCATTGACATATATGTTTTCCTTTTCTCCAAAGAAAAGTTGAAATCCATATTTTTCAAGCAATCCCTTCGATAACATTCACTTGAAATCAAATGAACGACAGAACTTCTTGTCGTGAGATATTTTCTCCTCGCCCTTGTATAACTGGAATGCTTTGGATTGATATGAAAAGGTCTACTCCTACTCCTAGTTGCAATATTTTCTTGCAACGGCTTCATCATTCTATCATCCTTTGTAAAAGTAGTCTCATCACCATGAGGAGGAATATTATCCCCATTATCATCATCCTCAACATAGTTAAGAAATTCATCAACATCATTGTGTGGAAAACTTTCTTTACCATTATCAGTTGAAGAAAACATTTCACAAGAATCATCAACACTTTTGTAACCGTAACTCAAAAGAAATTCTTCACCATCTTGACCCATGCTTTCAAATTATTCCCTGGGAGGATTCAATTCTTCATCACCATGAGTGTCTTTGAAATGGTCACTTGGAGAAAATGAAATATTCAGATCTGTGCCTCTAAAATTATCATTTGCAAGAAACTCTTCATCCTCCCCTTCCTCAGTGGTGCTCTCATAATCCTTGGGATTAGGCATAAGTGGAAGCTTTGAATTTGTATTCACTAGAATTTCTTCATCCTGCCCCTCCCCTTCCTCACTGAAGCTCTCATAATCCTTGGGATTAGGAATAAGTGAATGCCTTGAATCTATATTTATTGGAAATTCTTCATCCCCCCCTTCATCAGTGGTTAAATTATAATCGTTATGATTAGGATGAAGTGAAAATTTTAGCTTTGGAAATTCATCCCCGTCTTCATCAATGGTGTTGGCATAATCCTTAGGATTAGGACGAAGTGGATATTTTGACGCTGCAAATTCTTCATTCCCCTCTTCCTCAGTGGTGCTGACATAATCCTTAGGATTAGGACGAAGTGCATATTTTGACTCTGCAAATTCTTCATTCCCCTCTTCATCTGTGGTGCTGACATAATCCTTAGGATTAAGACGAAGTGGAAATTTGGACTCTGGAATTTTTTCGTCCCCCTCTTCATTAGTGGTGCTTGCATAATCCTTAGGATTAGGACGGAGTGGATATTTTGATGCTGTAAATTTTTCATTTCCCTCTTCATCAGTGGTGCTGGCATAATCCTTAGGATTGGGACGAAGTGGATGTTTTGACTTTGAAACATTATCATTCCCCTCTTCATTAGTGGTGCTTGCATAATCCTTACGATTAGGATGAATTTGATATTTTGACTCTGGAAATTTTACATCCCCCTTTTCATCAGTGGTGCTGGCATACTCCTCAGGATTAGGACAGAGTGGATATTTTGACTCTACAGATTCTTCATTCCCCTCTTCATTTGTTGTTCTCGCATAATCCTTAGGATTAAGCTGAAGTGGATATTCTTCATCTCCCTCTTCATCAAAGGTGTCCTCATAATCCTTGGGATTAGGACGAAGTGAAACTTTTGACTCTGGAAATTCTTCATCATGCCCTTCATCACTGTTGCTTTCATAATCCTTAGGATTAAGAGTAAGTGGTATAACTGGCGCTCGATTTACAGAAATTTCATTTTGCTGGACCTCATCAATTTTGTTCTCGTCATCTTTAGGATAACGACCAAGTCAATTTTTTGACTCTCTATTCATGGTGAACGAACTCCCATTATATTCATCACTCTGAATAGAGTTGTTGCGTGACGAAGATGTTGATGTTGTAGAAATAAAAACTTCGCTATCAGAAGAAACCATGGTTTTCAACAAGAATAGGTTGAATGATACAAATTCCTCTCCCACTTACAATATATAGCTTAAAGACTGAAAATTTCTCTCCAAATTTTCCCTCCAAAAAAATTCGCGAAAAATTTTCCCTCCAAAATATTTCGCGAAAAACTTTCCCTCAAAAATTTTCATTTCAAATATTTGGTACAAATATTAGTCAAAAAATGTATTTAACATTTTTTTTAATAAATTGTTTATGTTGAAATATTTTACCGATATTTATATTCAAAATATCCACAAAATATTTCTATCATGGATGCCTTCCAAACTAAAATAATGTTTTTATTTCAATTATTTAACATTGACTAGATGTAAGTATTAACTATAATATTACTATAATACCTACATGCAAATATTAAATATTTTAACTATAATGACTACATGTAAATATTTTAAATTTTAAATTTTAAACTTACTTTATATTCATCTAAAATATATTTCAAAATTTATTAATAAATTGTTGGTCTTCAAATATTTCACCATATTTTTTATTCAAAATATCCACAAAATATTTCTTTCATGCATGTCTTCGAAACTAAAATAATTTTCTTATTTGAATGGTTTAAGATTGACTACATGTAAATATTTACAAAAATAACAACATGTAAATATTAACTATTTAAACTATAATATTAACTATAATTAACTACATGTAAATATTTTAGATTTTAAAATTTAATCCTATGATTTTAAACATTGATTACATGTAAATATTAACTATGATAACTAAATGCAAATATTAACTATTTTATCTATAATATTAACTATAATTAACTACATGTAAGTATTTCATATTTTAATTTTTAATTTGAGATTATATTTGAATTATTCAACATTCAGTACATTTAAATATTAAATAAAATATTAACTATGATAACTACATGCAAATAATAAGTATTTTAACTATAGTATGAACTATAATAAACTAAATGTAAATATTTTAAATTTTAAATTTTACTCCCACATTCGTTAAACAGTAAACCAATAGACAATATTCGCTATTTAAAAGGAATGATTGTTTCTATTCATCACATCACATCAAGTTTTCTGGTATTTGTTAGAGCAAATTTCTGGAGGTGTTGCGTTGGCATTGGTAACTTCGTGGAGGCATTGCATTGGCATTAGAGGCGTTGTGTCGCTATTGGTAATTTTGTGAAGGTGTTGCATTGGCATTGGTAACTTCGTGAAGGCATTGCATTAGTATTGGTAACTTCGTGAAGGCAATGCATTGGCATTGGAGGCATTTTGTTGCTATTCATAATTTTGTGGAGGCATTGTGCTGGCATTGGTGACAACAGCTTTTTGCATTTAAAAGGTTAGTTTTCCTTCTATTATGTCAATTTAAAGACGATTTTAGGGAAAAAGAAATTTATATAGTTTTTTGTGTCCAAAAACTACTTTTTAAAAAATTTTACGTTCAAAAACCTTAATTTTTTAATATTTTTTTAGTGAAGAAAATGCAAAAAGAACTAAATTTTTTAGGGTTTTAAGGACAAAAATTTAGATTTTTTCTTTTTTTTTTCTTTTTTAAGACTTATAGGTTCATCTAGACAGAAAAATCCATAAAACGACCATGCACATAAAAAAAAAGTAATATTATAACATTTTTTATTTGTTTTTTTTTATTATCATAAATATATCAGTGATTTCATGATTTAAGTTTTTTTTTTTTTTTTTTTTATTTGAGAATTTTTGGATTTTATATTCTATTTTTATTTTTATTTTTTAATTTTAAATCTTAGTTTTATTCTTTTTAATTTTAAATCTTTAATTTTTTTTTCTTTATTATTTTGTTATATATATATATATTTTAATTGTATTGTGATATAGTTGTTTTTTTTTTTTAATTTTATATTAAAACAAATGTTTGTTTTTTTTTTTTTAAATTTATTATATTGTTTTTTTTTTAATTATATAATGTTTAGAAAGAAGACATAATTGTGATTTAATAAATTGTTTTGTTTTTTTTTTAATTTTATATTTGTTATATTTTGATATTTTTAATTTTTTTTTACTATTAAATAATGTTTTAATAATTATATTATATTTAAAAAAGAAAAAAAAAATCTAAAAATCAAAATTTAAAAAAAAATTTAAAAAACAAAATAAAATTTAAAATTTAAAAATTAAAGAAAAAAGATTCAAAAAATAAAATAAAAAAATTCAAAAAATATTGCAGCCTGCCCGCAGGATGCCAGGGGCCGGCCGAGCGGCGCCACGGGGGCGGCCCAGCCGGCCTCACAGCCCCCGCTGGGTGGAGGGCCGATTCCGTGGCGCTGGCCCAGCCGGCCTCACAGCCCCTGCTGGGCGGAGGGCCGATTCCTGGAATCGGCCCTCCCCAAAGCAGGGGCCGTGAGGCCGGCTGGGCCGCTGCCCGGCCGGCCCCCGCCGCCTAGCGGGCGTGGTCTGCCGCAGACCGCGCCCGCTAGGCGCCGGGGGCCGGCCGGGCGGCTCCACAGCAGCAGCGCAGCCGGCCTCATGGCCCCCACTGGGCGGAGGGCCAATTCCGGGCCGTGAGGCCGGCTGGGCCGATTCCATGAATCGGCCCTCTGCCCAGCGGGGGCTGTGAGGCTGGCTGGGCCGCCGCCGTGGCACCGCCCGGCCGGCCCCCAACGCCCAGCGGGCGCGCTGCAATATTTTTTGAATTTTTTATTTTTTTGATTTTTTTTGATTTTTTTTAATTTGTTTTAATAAAACATTTTTTAATTTTGGTTATTTATTTATATTTTGTTTTTAAATTTTTTTTTTTTTTAATAATTTGTTTTAATAAAACAATTAAAAATTAATAGAAACATTGTTATATATACAAATAATAAAAAAATTGTTATATAATATAATAAAAACATTGTTAAATAATAATTGTTAAAAATCTTAAAATATAACAAATATATAAATAAATAAATAAATACTAAACCACAATTATGTTTTGTTTTTAAACATTATATAATTAAAAAAAAAACAATACAATATAATAAATTAAAAAAAAAACATTTGTTTTAATATAACAATATAATAATTAATAAAAAAATAACTATATAACAATACAATTAAAAAAATTATAAAATATATAATATTATAATATTTGTTTTTAACATTTAAATATTTAAATTTCTTTTTAAATTTTTTTTTTTTTAATTTAAGTATTAAAACAACATTATAAAATATTTAATTTTTTCTTTTATTTTGTTTAATTGCTTTTATTTTGTTTTATTTATTTTTATTTAATTACTATGTAATGTGAAATAAAAATTTGTAATTTTCAAATATATTAAAAGATTATATAAATTTATAAACTTTTATATTAATTTTTTATAATTTTAAGTTTATAATTTTTTATTTAATTGCTATGTAAAGTAAAATAAAATTTTCTTTTATTTTGTTTATTTTTATTCAATTGCTATGTAATGTAAAATTAAATTTTAAAATTTTAAAATATATTAAAAGATTATAAGTTTTTTAGTTTTAGAAATAAATTTTGTTTATTAAATTTATTTTATCCGCATTATTTTTCCATTAACTAATATATATATATATAAGGAAAATGGCATCAAAAAAGATTTCTGTGAATGTTTCTGCACCTAGGGCAGCGACTCCCAAATCTACAGCTGCAGCTCGACGCATTATGGATACAACTCCCAAATCTAAAGTTGCAGCTGGACGCACTATGGACACTGTTGGACGCAATAAGGACATTGTTGCACACACTAATAAAATTCAAGCAAGTGGGGCACCAGGTTCATTAAAGCTTATTTCTGATTGGAAGAATGCCGAGGAAATAGATAAAACTGATTTCTCATGGTATCTTGAAGACAGTGAAACGGAGGCTGATATACACATCTATCTGATTTGTGGTATGATTGACTTAAATGAGCCATATGATGTGATGGGCAGAGTATGAGACATATGTATGGTCCCGAATACAAACACTATTTATGTTCTTGCAAGAAAGGCTCAGAAACGTGAGAATGTTAGATATCGTCTATCAATCGTCAAGTATGACACAGATGAAATATCTTTAAAATTTTCTGAAGAAATATCAAGCAACATTGCAAATAACATTGTAAGTATGCTTATTTTTATTTCCTCTATGCATTATTGTAAGGATGATTCAATTTTTTATAAATTATTGATCATTGACATGTTTTATTTTGTTTCATAGGATTTTGTTCTAGGTCTTTCAAACATGTTTGATGGTATTTATATGTTGGTGCCAAATGTTATGGATGTGATCAAAACTTTCCACAAAGACAAAGCAGAGGAAAGGAGATTGAAGCAAAGAGCAATAGCTCGTGACACTGCAACAGTACAAAGAGGGGATCAACCAAGAGTCACTAAGGCGGGTCAATCTAGTAAAATTAAACATGTTTCTTTTGAAGGTGTCAAACATGAAACATAAAATTATGATAGAATTAGTGAGGAGGAGATGAGAAATATTGTGCAAAAGGAGAAAATAGATCAGACATCGAAAAGAAAAATTGCCAAATATGTCTCTCTTTTACCTCATGAAGGAGAGCTTGTTTATAAAAAAACTGATATGTTATCCAATAAGACTAGGAAATCAAATATTGGTGAACCTGTAAAGGTCATGAGTAGCAGTGAAGAACAAATTGAAAGCTCTCACGGAAGCAGAGAAATCATAACACCGGGTGCTGAGTTAGAGGATGGCATTATTAAAACAAAACAAAATGCTATTCGACAAGAGTTGAGGAAGAATAAATTAATTCTTGGTGGCCAAACATTTGAGCTTAATGTTAACCAATTTTATGGCCCATATGAAGGACAATCTCAATATCAAATTAGAAAGGCCCATCACCTACATGTACATAATCTGAAAACATTGTTCAGGTTCAATCCATATGCGCATGTGGTGGATTATGTGGTTCTTGTCGATCCATGTCAGGTTCCCAACAAACAAGCATTTGAAAAGACAAAATGTTTTGATTATAAATATTATGTAATTGGAGGGAACCATTCGATAGAGGCGAAGAGACAATTGATTGCAGAATATCCCAATAACTATCTTTTTCAAACAGTGAAATGCATCATTTACGCTGGCTTAACATAAATGGAATCAAAGTTATTGGATTGGGATCATAATGCAGATAATGAGTACAGAATGAAAATGAATTTCATCCAAAGGGTCAGATTTATTCATAATGAATTCATAGAAAAATGTGGTGGGGATAAGACACAAGTTAGTGTAGCAATTCGAAAGGAATGTTTAATGGAAACAAGTTATCAAATTGATGAAAAAAAAGAAAAATATGGAAAATTAAATACAAATCTCTTCAGAGGCATAGATAACATTTTTCAGTTGGAATTTAGAACTGGGGAGGTATGGGATTTGATTGATGAGATTTTTGATCGGTGGGAGAATATTTCCATAAAAAATCAGAAGGTTAGAAAGAGTAGACCCATAATATGTACCAATAGAAAGGGGGTCCTCAAATGAAGCAACTTCCAGAGGATATGACTATCACACCTTGGAGAAAAATGCAAGGTTTGAAGGATGATAAATTAGTCAAATCAGTATTAGCCCGTGTGAAGTCGGGTGAATTATCAATGGAAGAAATGTGTGCAGAATTTCAAAAGTAAGTTTCTTAAATTATTTCTTATTTTTCTTTCATTATAATTTTCTTTTAAATAAAACATAATGATGTTGGTAAAATTTGTTATACATGTGAATATATTAATTCTTTTAACTTTATTTATTCAGTCGGAAATTTTTTATGAAAATACAAGAACACATGGTTAAAATGTTGAATGAAGACAGTTGGGATGATGTTGTACGCAACTACCCAGAAGCAAGTTCTACATCAACACTAAAAGAGTTTTATATTGCATTTAATAAGGTATGTTTATTTAAAAATTCACTTTATTCATATTTAAACTATTTTTATTTTATTACTTATACATACATACATACATACATATATATATATATGTGTGTGTGTGTGTGTGTGTGCGTGTGTGTGTGTGTGTGTCATTAAAGATGTCGAAGAAGGATGGAAATGGAGTAATAGATACTTTCAAAAGCTTTATTGAAAAAATTAAGATGGAGAACATGAGAAGGAAGCGTCTTATGAATGTTGAACTAGATCCTACTCTTAATCATTACATTTGGAATGGGTTCGACAGTGTCCAATATCAAATAATACAAGGTGACTGTGAAGACATTGCATCACTAATACCTAAAAGGGAATATGGCCTAGTTATTGCAGATATTCCTCATGGTTTCAATTTCCCAGACATTGAATATGATAGAGAACCATATACTTATAAAGATTTTAGTAAAGTGGTTATGGGTTTTCAAGAAGTGACAACATCACCACTTTGGCGATTTGTGACATTTCATTCAGACACACAGTTTCCAATGTTATTAACAAGCTTCATGGGTAAAGCAAACTCAAGGATGCAACTTACATGGTAAGACTTTGAAATTTTATGTTTGATTCCTCCTAAATTTTTTTATTCATGTAAAATTTAATTGAACTTTTACTATGTTATGTTATAGGAAAAAGTCAAATATTGTTTCTTCCGAAGATCAGCCTATTATAAATGATTTTGAGTTCATCCATGTTGAATTTTGGACAAAAGACGATAGCTATAAGCATATTATTATGAATCGAGTAGATGGGAAGAGTCATAGTCAAGTATTGGTTTATGATGCAGTTGTAAGAAAACTAACATATGAGGATAAAGATGCAAAAGGAGATATAGTTAACATTTATCAAAAACCACAAACATTGATTAACTATCTTATAGATCTATGTTCAAATGAAGGAGAATGGGTTTTGGATTTATTCTTAGGTTTAGGTAAGTTTTATTATACAAATTTAAATTTAAATATTGTCTTTTTTACTTTTTATGTCTCCATACTAATTTTTTTACTTATTTTTTTTGTGCTTGATGATTAGGTACAACACTAGCATGTTGCCTACTAAAAGGAAGAAATTACATTGCCATTGAGAAAGACCCAGTTCAATGCAAATTTATTCAACAAAGAATTAACGCTCTTAAATTCCTTCCAGATGCGAAGCAAGAAGTTGGTCTGAGGAAAGGAGATTTTAATGAATCACGTGTGGCGAAAAAAGCAAAGGAACCTCAACCACCATTATATGGAATGATTGGAAAGGGACACTTTGGAAGATTTGCTGACATGAAAGATCCATTAGAAGACGACAATGATCAAAATGAAGAAGAAAATGCTGCAGAAGAAGCCATCAATGATGTTCTAGATAATGTTGAAGCTGTATTAGTTGATATTGTTGATGATGTTTAAGTTATGCTTGCAAAAAAAGCTTATTTCTTAGAACTATTTATCAGTTTTACTTGTAATGTTTAGACTTTGATATTTTATGAGAACAACCCTTTTTTTTTTGCAAAAAACATGTGATTGCTATTATTTTTTGACATAAAATTCAATGAAAATGTTGTTTTCTTAAGTTTTTTTGTTAAGATTCTCCCAAAAAATTAGTTTATTTAACATGTTTTTTCCAACAAAAACTCCGTAAAAGTGTATTTTTTGCTTTGTATTTATATTGAAAAATTGTATTTTTTTTGTCATATGGTTCAAAATATTGGTTTTTTAGCAACAATTTTTTGATGTGCATTGAAAAATTATTTAACAATACATAAACATGTAGAAAATATAAACTTTAGAATATCGACCCTTTTTCCATCTTTTATGTATGTGAAAAAGTGAAGATATCATTACAAGTTTTTATTTTTAAAACACAAGTACATAAATGCACTTAAAAATAAAAATCTCACAAAAGAAGAAGACATTAGAAAATCTATAGTGTCAAAATCAATCCTATAAAAAAACGTTGGTGATGATACACTACCACTATTCAAAATCGACATAAAAAACATCACTTAAGAAAAAAATTAATTAAAAAAAAAACAAAATGAAAAAAACATAAAGTACCAAAAACATGCTCAAATTTTTTTTCTTGATTTTGCATCGCCACTTTTTCAAAATCAGGTGTTTTTCTTGATACTTCAAAAAGTAGGTAACAATGAGGTTACCTATTTCATTGGTAACATTTTTTATTTTGAGAGGAACCTTGAGCGAGTTCTTGAAGGTTGAAAGAAGGAAGCTCTGGGATTATCAATTACAGGTTTAGACCCTCTATTGATCTACATTGAAGGAAATTCAACTATGCACTCCTTGACCAAAATTGCAGAGGCTTAAATTCAGGTTTCCTAAGAGATTTTAGAGGTGACACTTGGTTTTTTCAATTGGTTTTCTAAGAATCTTTCGGTCAATTGTCGTTTGGATTTTGGAGGATAGTTTTAAAGTCAAAGCCTTGAACTTGACTTCATTATCGTTGTAAAATATTTGATTATCTCTCTCTCTAAACATTTATATCTATCAAGAAGAAGAAGATATGTTGGGTTTTCCCTTATCTGTTTTGTCTTTTGCATTTTATTTCTATGTTCTATATACAATTACTATCAAGATTGATCTAATGGTTAATGTGATTTCTATTTAAAGTAGAATTGTAATTGGGATAATAAAAGGACATTGAAATAATTTTTTCAAGAATAGAACATACCATTGTTAAAAATTAGCATGGTATCATATCCCAGTGAGGACAAACCCAATCAATACTACTCTCTACGATTATGAATATAGCTCACAAATTTATGATGTAAAATTTTAGTGATCATTCTAACATATCTGAAATGAAAATTTGAAATTAGACTTTACTATGTATTATAAATCTGATTTCCTATTAAATGTTTAACCATTTAATGTTTAACAGAGGATTTCATACCTGGAAATTCGCAGAAATTAACACATGAAGCCACAACAAGGAAGAAGCTGGGAGATCGTTGAAGACGTCATGGAGGACGTAGACCAAATTCCCTGCGAACAAAAAAAGTTAAATTAAAATCAAACCAAAATAATCAAAAAAAAAAATACAAAACAAATAGAGAAACGCCTCACCTTGTCGTCGCGGTGCAACTACAATACCCCACCTCGTCACAAAGCAACAAAGCAACACCTCATCGACGTGAGAGAGACAGACGCGAGACAAAAAAATAGAGCAACACCTCACCTCATCGTTGTGACGCAACAAAGCAACACCTCACCTCGTTACAGAGTGACAGAGCAACACCTCACAACAGAGCAACACCGCAATAGAGAAACACCTCACAACGCGAGACAGACAGACGTGAGACACATGTGCATAAGAAACATTTTAATTTTTGCAGGCTGATATATTTATAAGAACAAGTTCAGCCGAACTATTTTAAAATTTTGGCTGAACTAATAGTTCAGCCAAACTTTTGTTGTCGGTTTTCCCATCTCCAACCAAAAATTTGTTTGCCCATGCCGTAAGTACGTCGTCAATGTAAATGACAGAATGGGTTCAGCTAAACTAATTTCGAAAGATCGGCCAAAGTCTTGAATATTTCGGCCGAACTTGTGAAAAAATTTGATCGAATTATTGAGAATTTTTTTTTTTTGCCCCCGATTCTCACAAAGCGTAACCCAACTTCTCATTTTTACCCGTAGCCGAAGGCGGTCCACATTAAAAAATGTGTGCAGACTAAGGAATGGTGGTATACTGAGATGGAAGGCATTGTCCCATATAGCCGTGGTGATGGTTCATGGCCCATATCGAAGTGGGTGAAGCTTGCAGTGGGGTCCAACAAGGTGCTCCTTCTGCAAATTTAGCCACACTTTGTTGCCCACAATGAAGTTGTGTGGCACCTGATGCGGTTTATGTCACTTCTTGTACTTATAATTGGATCTCTTTAATATGTCATGAACTTATTGGAAGATGTGCTAAATGCACTCAATGAAGTTGTTCTCCTTGTCAGTTTCATACTGGACATGAACTGAATCAACCTGAGTAGTTGCAAATGGCATAACTACGTCAATGACACATAGTGGCTAGAATCCTAAGCCCAACTAAGAGGGGATGTGGTCGGTTGAGCTGGGGAGGGCCCGGTTATAATTTTTTTGTACGTATGGGAGGCTCTCATCCCATGTGTGTGGATTATTTGAGTTGTATATGCGCACAATGTGTACGATAATTGTGTTTATGACCTCTGTCTAGCCATCATTTTGGGGATGGGAAGTTGTGGACTTGGTGAGCTTGGTGTCTAGCATTGACCAGAGGCTAGGCTAAACTGTATTGAGGAAATATTTGTCCTGATCTTATATGATAGACTGTGGGATCACAAAGTGCACACAAACTCATTCAAATAAGATTTTAGCAGTGACTTCTGTTGTGATATTCTTCTTCCAGGCAGCCATAATGGCCATCTTTGATAATATGTCGATGACCATGAAAACATAATAATTTCCATGCTTAGTAGAAGGAAGGCCCAACATGTAATCCATGAATATGGATTCCCAAGGTCGACTAGGGGTAGGCATAAAAGTATATAGGCCTTTCTTCCTGATGGTCGATTTGGCAATGCCACAGGTAGTGCAGGATTTGATGTACTTCCCGACATCCTAATGAAGGTTTAGCCAATAGAAATACTTTTGTAGTCCTGCCACTGTTTTCTCAACCCCAAAATTCCCAGCGACCCGACTGTAGTGCACTTCCCAAATCATCTTGGCATGTTTACTTGAAGGAACACAAAGGTGTCCTAGGTGACATAGTAGTGCATACTAGAGGTGAAAATTTGGATCTTGGTTACCCTCCAAGAATGTCTTGTATGTGTGACCAAATTCTGGATCGCTCTTGTAAAAAAGCGACCAATAATAAGTCTCATGCCCACAAGATTTGAGCACGGTGGTTAGCACCATGACCGGTAGTTGGTTGAAGCAGTATGCAGCATTATTGTACTTGATTTTAAAATGAAACTGTTGCAGATATGTGGACAACTTTTGATGGCGATCGTTATACAACTTCCCTTGTGTCTGTATGTACTGTAGGGATTGGTGGTTTGTGTGGATGATCGTTTCCTTCCCCAAAATGTAATTCTTCCATTTTTGACAAGCTTTCACAATGGAATACATCTTCTGTCACTAAGTGGGATCACTTTGAGGACCGTCTTGGATGTCTCCCCTTGTAATTCTGGATTCCCTAATGAATAGAACTGTACATGCTGGATAAATGCATTTGGCCTCTAGATCTATCCTTGGACATGAGTTTGATATGCTGGGCACAAGGCAGAAGAGAGCGATCTTTCAGCTCCCTCGAACTGCTTTGTTGGGTTCCTTACCAAAGTACTTCTTTCACTCCTCCGTGGGCTTGAATCAGACCAAAGTGTCCTGGGAGAATCAACTTGGACTCCATTAGAGTAGGAGCTGAAGTTGTAGATTCATTGGAATTGTTGGCGGCGGCAAATCCGGATGACTTGGATCTTGGTGGATTCCACATACCTCAGCTCATCCGTGTGCAGCTCTAGATCTTTGAACCTGATCCTTCTCAAGAATGGAAATGCACAGGTGCTTTACATTTGTACAATGTTTGGAGGTTTATCCGGATGTGTTGGGACCCTCTTGGTTGGATGAATATCAGACATCAATCCAAATCTGATACTACAAATGAGTTCGTGAGATGGCCACAAGATGTATTCCATCAACCTCAGAAGGTTAGAGACGTCAGATTACAACAAAGGCATGATCTAAGCCAGACAAGCGTTATTCTTGGCTGAAGGAAATCTTCCCATCGGGGGTTTGATCAGTACTGAAGTATTTTGAACTGAGATGATCTTATTTGGCTCTTCCCCCTTGGGGTGGTCCGGGTCATTAATCCGGGATCTGCTGTTTGAACAGTTCTCTTGTTCCTTTGGAAACAATCAATACGAGTCAAGTCCCATCCTTCTTCCCCACCAACCTGATCGGGCTCCATAGTGATGAGCTTGAAAAAATACGACCCTTTACGACAGCTCTAATCCCAACTTCATTTCACTCATTCTGGTAAAGCATCGTGAATTGGTCCGACTAGACAGTAGCTACAAATTCGAATCAATGGGGTACTGCTGACTAGTGGGAGCACCCCTCGAGGCAGGTGAGGATATACGAATCTCCGACTGCTATCCATTTATTTTATCATGGAGAATACATGCAGGGCTCATAACACAATCTCTTCTTCTAAGGGTGGATCACTCAGAATTTTTTTGGAATGAGCTTCTGCATTTATAATAACAACAGTACAGAACAAAAATAAAAATAGTGGAAGCTACAGAGCACAATAACTAGCAATATAGGACTACGTGGGAAAAAATAACAACAAGAGTATCCTTTGATAACATTAAGGGAACCACTATTGCTGGAAATTTAACATCTCAACAAACAAATTGTTATCTCAACATGACAACTTCTAAATGCTACATACTCAAGACCATTCTCTGTGGAAATATTCTGGCAGATGATTATTCATGGCCCCAGTCTCAGAACTCTGATTGATTTGCATCTATCGAAGGCTCTTGTTTGTGTGACTACTTCATAACTTCCTTTCATTCGATGTTTATCTTCATGTTGTTTACATTTGATTCTACGCCAGAGTTAGGCGTATCCTTTGAGATTTGGAGAACTTGTTGTTGATAGCTTGATGTGATATTCCACTATCTTTGTCATCCATATTAGCTGATTTGATCTTTAGAACCATCCGATTTGAGTCTCCATTTTTATTTTAAACCATTTATGTCATATGCTTGGTTGCTCTTTGTAAAGATCTACGTTTTTCACTATGGTACCATAGTTTGATATATCATCTTGCCCAATTCTTCCACTTCATGCGTCATAGTAGATGTTATATAAGGGCTTAATGAGGTGTAGAATTTATTTTGAGAGTGAGCATTATATGACTCAATATTGATATCATGCTTCAATGTCCCTTGAGTCACTTCAAACAAAAGTTAATGCAAACGTGTTTAAACAATACACACCCTTTGTCTGTCTGTAGCGAGGTATATAATATGAACTGATTTATCTCTATTGTAGAAATATTCGAGATATGTAGTTCTATATTGTATTAGCCCTCTAACTCCTCTTTCTAATGCCATAGGTCGGCTACGATTTGGATTTTTCAAAGGCCAAATTTATGCCAAATTTCCCACAATGACCTAATTGCTGGATCAGGTTCAGTTCTACAAACTTGCACGGCGTGCCATATGGACCTTCATATTCTCATTATACCATCATCTTCAACTACAATAAAGCATATGGATGATTTCACTCTTCTTTTATACGGTATACCAATCCAAACATCTAGCCACAAACTTAGCCACTTCCTTTTTAATGTTCAGCAAAAGCGACAAAACTTCTTCACAATTGTACGGAAACTCTTTGATATCCTCGTGACGAATATGACTTAACATGAAACTTTCGAGATAATTTTCTCAATTTCATTGTTGTCTGCACGACATATACGTTTTACCTATATCTCACCAAACCATCACGATTGACGAGATGCGTGAAATCCACATCTTGATCCCCATGTACTATGTTGTTATAACTGCGTGCTTAAGTTGTTGGTACCTATAATCTTGGTTCTTTGCCTGTCTAGAGATCCACTAATGTAAGTGTAGTCGTATCAAATCATATCCACAATGTGAGTTACGCACCCTAATGTCGCTAATATCATATGCGACGCACTCTTTACCCTTAATGTTACACGATATCAAAGTCGAGACTCGTTAAGTGTGTGCTGGTTATCTGTCCTAGCATTTATATTAGTTTGGTCGAACAAAGTGTACTTGAGCCCACTATGATCAGTCATCGGAACAAACCATCGTTCCAGAGAGACAATGCCTCCATCGTCTTCAGTCGTGAATGATCACTGCCATGTCAAGATCGAGAGTCACATCGCTGCTTCTCATGCTACGTTCAGTTTCACTACGACATCGTAGCGGACTACTTCCGTCCCACATCAACACTCGCAGTTCCTGTCTTGCAAGCATCTATACACACCAAAGTTTTTATCTAGATATGCTAAATGTTTATAACTAGAGCATTTGTAACAATTGCTTCAACTATCAAAACTAGTTTCGCACTCTTACGCTCATTCAAACTTCTCTCCTTTTCACTACAAATATGTATAGGATGGGAAATCTATGAGAATTTCGAGATGAACCACGTGTGACAATATGACAATGCCATGAAATGATCATGGCCTCATCTACATTCCTAGGAGGTTTCACATTCCATGATAGGTCACTCATATTTCTCGGGTCCCCTACCGCTATACGTCCTTGGAAACAACATGTCCCAAATAATGAACTTCTTTAGTGAATAAATTGTACTTACTAAGCTTGGTAGATGATTGATTCTCTATAAAAAATCTTAACTATTTTTCTAAGAGGTGCTCTTCATGCTCTTCCTCATTCTTAGAAGAATATATCAATATGTCATCAATGAGATACTATCACAAACTTGTATAGATAAGGAAGAAAGCACACTATTCATGCATGAAAACATGAAAGTAAGTGGAGAATTAGTATGATGAAAAGGACTACTACTGACAGAACTCATAATACCCATAAGCTGGTATGGAATGTGGTTATGTAAATGTCCTATTCTTTTAGGTGTACCTATTGATATCTTGATCTCAGTCAAACTTCAGACATTTATTTCGCTTCAATTGATCGAAACAAAACATCAATGCTTTGTGAAAGAGATTTACCACAATTATTTAACGTCACGTTTTCAACTATCTTATAATCAATTGTACAACCATAATATTACCATCCTAACTGCTTCACATATCTGCTGCACAGGCATGACACTTGGCCTATCTTTATATGTCTTATCGTGATTTCCTTAGATATGACTTCAACTCCACTAGTTATGGAGTTTTCACCATGTATGGTGCCTTCGACCAGTTAGTCTTGCTCCTAGAATAAACTCGATAGAAAAATGCAGCTGCTATGAGGAGGAAAATGTGAAATGTCTATTTCAAACGCATCACTGAAACAATTGCAAAACTAGAATACCCTTCAAGACTTTAGCATCCTCACCATTCCTTGGTTTTCATTCGAAATATGAACTAAAAACAATACACGCCCTTTACCATGCTACGTTTGTTTTTCCTACATAGATTGTAACCATTCTAAGCTAATGTACACTTCTTCTTTCCACGCAATATTGTCCTCCCTATGTCATCGTACAAGCACTTGATAATGTATCATAGAGATATACCTTAGTCTAGTGAATGTTCGACCATTCCAATTGCCAAAAGCGCGTGTATGATCCAAAGGACAGCATTTAGATGTGATGATTTCGACATATCATTCAACTCAAATGCACAAAATCTCACCCAATAATGGACTCACATCCTTGATACCTATGTCAAATAGCGCAAAACAAGATTTTGCATGCACTGTATTCAAACAACTCTTATCCACTAGTTCAGAAGCCGATCTAACTAATGTTAGATCAAGATCAATCAAAATATAAACAACTTGGTCTAAATATTACCTTCCATCACGATAATAGATTCCTAATGTTGAGGTAATGAGTGAGGCGATTTGTCCAACATCCGAAAAGGTTTCGATTCTTGATATAGATGCTGAGGTTTACCACCACTGGTAAAACTGGAAGAGTCATTCTTGCAATGATCCTTGCCACCTTATCTGATGCGCAATGGTTCTTTTCCATTTCCTTTCGTTCTGTACTCTCCAAACTGAGTCTTGTGTGCCTTCTCTACCATATTAAACCTCTTGTAAGGAGGAATATGTTACTCTCTCACTACATCCTCGGGTATTTCTTTGTAGCCGGAGATACCGCACTACAGTCTTGTCGATTTCCTGCTCGTTACGCTAATGACTGAGTCTTGCACGTTTCAATTTCTTATGAAAATGCTTCAGAGTTCGATGACTTCCTCTGGTGGCGAGGCTCATCTTGCTCAATTTGATCCTTGAATTCTAATGTCAATTGATAAATCTTTGTGACCTTCATCTTGTCAACCTTTGAGGTAAGGCACAGCACCATCAACAATTCTAGAAAAATTGGTCATGTATTGCCTCATCATACATCCCAACTTAAACTCTTAGAACACCTATGACCTCACCATCCACGGTATCTCCTTTGAAAAGTGCTTATTTTTAAGAGTCTTTTAGAATTCATTCGACTCAACTTCTTTCATCTTTATTCCTCTCGCATGCTTCACATCTTCAACATGTGTTTTCATCCCCTTGAGACTAAAAATAACTATCTTGACCTACCATGCTATTTAGCATAAGTCATATAGTTCAAATAAATTAAAGTCATCCCAAGAATAACTGCTTCATTCCATCAGCTCTACATGGAAATGATTTGGAGATCGATTGTTAATTTAATGTGTTTTCTAATATCAAGTTCATATTTAACCTAAAAATGTTTTTTGTTTTCTTCGTACACAAGGTTTTTATACATACTCATGATTGACAATTCAATAAACTTGATACGAGATTAAGTGTAGTCATAGACATAAAGCATGGAAACTAAAGTTTTGAACAAAAACATATAAAACACACACTACAAACCTTTAATAGTAGTGGAAATGCACATGGTTTTTTGAAAGGATTTCCAACCATCTGACTACATCATCGCTGGTCCGGCTTCCATAGCATACGACACTTTGTCAGCGTCAGTTAGCAGAAAAATTGTTGTTTCTACGTTCTCATAGGATTTATCAAACCTAACTTTTAATATAACATACCATAAAGAACATCAAAATCTACCAAAGAGATGACTCTTCTGTGCAGAAATTGAGTGAAAAATTGCCCTCGGTTAGTGGAAAAACCAATGTGCACATTTTCTCACAAAAATTGGATGTCCCGGTTATCTCCTCTAAAAAGTGGATCTTACGTACGCACTTTGGCGGTTACCTTAAATCTTCTGCTAGGAAAATCCCACATAATTTAATATAGCGAAGATTAAAAGTGTAGTGATGTCACATTTAGTGCTAAGCGTTCTTAAAGTGACGCCAATTCGGATTAACGTGGCTTAACCATATGGATTAGTGGTAATGACATGGATTTAAAAATCATTTTAAATCTCTGCCATAGTGTGTTGGCCTTTGGTCTGTGACTGGCGAGTCACATGAGGTTGGCTCTCGAACCTAACATGGCGTACAAAATAAAAATTTAAATAGGCGTCGTGTAGTTGCAGCAAGGATTTCATGTGGATAGTACCTCGCAGATGGACTTCGTACGCTTGTATGAGAGGTTGCGAGGTACGACGACCTATGCTCTGCGATCCTCTTTACTTTTATTGGAGCGAAAATATTGCAACGCACATTTGATTTGTACTTGTGTAGTATGATACGTGGCTATAATATACTGTATGAATATATACTATGTAGCCCAATACATATTTCACTTTCTGAGATTAAATACCTTGTATGAAATAAATATGCCATCTAGCTTTTCCATGGGGAGAGACGTGTGGCCCTTCTCTATTGGCCCAAAGATTTCACGCATAAAAAATAAGAGTCCTCATGTATACAAAATTACAACCTTACAGTTAGGATTGAAAAAATTAAACTTCTCAAGAAACATTGGTAGGTCTAAGCTGTCATACTTGGCCTCTGAGTGTCATTGGCTGGAAATTTGGAAGATATTCTAGCGAGATATTCACTAAGGTGCTAACGACAGGATTTCCAAGTCATTAGTCTCGTCCTGATTCACACTTTGATCATTTTGCTTTGAAAAAACAGACCTATGAGCATAAAGTGCTCATGGAAATGTGAGTATGCAGATAAAGATTGTGTCAGAATCACGGTGATTGAGCTGCCATCTAGTACGACTCTGTTTGGAGCATTCGAGCACTTTCATTTTTGAGTACTAAATATTGAGCCTCTAATCCTCCCCTAGTAGAACACGCACGGACGAAAACATACCATGGATTTTTACGACGGTGAGGGTACCGTACCACTGCACTTTCGCTGCTCCATCCATTTGACCTTTGAACGAGTTTTGTCACTTGCCAACTCCACAAGGTAATTCAACATTCCACTCTCCTTGAAGTTTTGATTCTAATCTGCCTAAAGTATGAGATCTTGCTCAAGTTAATCAAGATATTCTATCGAGAAATCATCTGTGATCGTATGTTGAACATTCTACTCCTTGATCATCAGTCAAAGGAGAGGCTCACGATCTCAAATTCTCGACATTAACGACATAATATGTTTTCATATAAGGAGGAAAATCTCGCTTAAATTTATTAGTACCAATATTTTCCAGAATTTTAAATGGACCATAGCGAGTTGGCTTGATATACCTTCCCTTGTAATATTTTCTTTGCGATATATAACTCAAACTTCATATCCAACCTAGAATTTGTTCATCAAACTCGAGTGTTTATCATGCCTTGCCTTGTAGTGCTTTCACTCCTTTCAAATTATTCTTGCACTTTGTGATGATGTACCAATTGAGTTTTCTCGATAGACACTTTCACTTGCCTTATACTATGTGCTAGCCAGTATATAGCGACATCTTTCTCAAGATGAAGTCTAACAGGCGATCTTAGGAAAAGTACCCAAAAACATGGGTCAAAATGGTAGCGTTGATGTTGTGGAAGAATACTTTCCCTGTTGTGTGAGATGTTGAGATGTAATGCAACTTTTCATCATAACTTGGGACACCTTTCTGCAATAGCCTCTAAGAAGATGAATGAGCGTCCTATTTAACACCTCGGTTTGACCATATGTGACGTGGATGGAACTGCATACTTTCTTCTTCAACTTTGTTTCCATCATGTCCCATAATTTTGACCGAAAAATTCCTAACAAACGGGAACACCGATCATTGAAGCAATAGAAGCTAGGAAGACCAAAGCATGAACCCATAAATTTTTGAAAGACAAAGATGAGAAGTTTGTTTAGCTGCACTTTTTTTCGCACATGGGATCAAGGAGCTACATTTTGTTGAACATATCTACGGAAGGACACATAGCAAAGTAATCATGACCTTTCCTTGGCATTTGGAGTACCTACCTACAAAATCCATTGACATACTACTCAAGGATGTGAAGGAAGTCGGAGAGGTGGAGTTTAAAATCCAAGTTTCCTATTACTAGGCTTACTTGTGTAGATAAAGAGCATCCTCCTAATAAAGCAGATATACTATCAAATCATGTGTGGCCATTGTAAAATGCCTTTGGAGGGTTTTCGTTGTCTTTGCCCTACCACAGAAATTTCCATCAATCAATGAAAGTGGGCGCATCGTATGATACTATTTATTTCTCACATTGGTAGTACATAAATTTCCCAAGTGATACAACAATATGCACATGATAATATAACTACTTCATTTTGGTTCCTTGACTCAAGCTTTGCATACGCATCTTGAAAAATATGCATGTTTTTCAATGTAACTTTCATGCATAGCTTCATTTGCTTGAGTACAGGTATGTGCATTAGTACAATAGGCCTAGAGAGACCATCAGCTACGTTATTGTAGATTCCATTTTTTATACGTGATAACTGGTCAGGTGTGTAACAACAAGTCCATCTGTGAAATGTCTTGGTGCTTTGTAGCTTTGACTATGATTGTAAGTACAACAAAGGTTAATGGTCGGTATGGATAGATGGTCGCTTTCCATCAAATAGAGCTTCCACTTTCTTTACACTTTGTACCAATGCATATAAATATTTGTCATAGGTGGGATAGTATTCACATATCGTAAAAATTTCAGAGTATAAACGAAATAGGCTCATCATGGTGCATGAGCGTGACTACATGGCGTAATCCACTTACTCGTTTGGATCTCCAAAGCGGATGTAAGATGCTGGAAAGAGCCAATACCGGTGCTAAAAGTATCTTTTGATTTGACATCATAATGCGTTTTGATGCATATCCCTCAAATGGAATACTTTCTTGGCACTTGTCATTGCATGCGGAGGCACACAATTGAAGAAAAAGTAGCTTAATGAATTTCCTCCAATCTGTCTTGCCTCAGAAAGCTTCTGCCTTTGTAGTTGTATTGGGCTTGGGCCAATTCATAATGACCTCTCTACTTTGGAAGGTCTCTCACCTCCTCCAACAATGTGCGAAATACACTAAAGTAAGTCGTTTTCCAAACTCACCACTTCGATCGAAATTTAAAAATAATTTCTATTTTTAGAGACATCAAGTGCCTTGTTCACATGCATGAGATGTACCATCTCTTGATTCTGCTGAATATAACTACGTAATATAAATTAAAGCAATGAAAAATTAATCTAGAAGTGGTATTAGTACATCGTTCATGATTATCATGTGAAAAGTAGATGGAGCATTGGTGGAGCCGAATATCGCAACTAGCCACTCGAAACAATCCTTTTCTAGTTTTATCTGCGAGTTTTTCGATTGTCCTCACTCAACTATTCTAAATTGATGATAACCACTTTGTAACTAAAAATTAGTAGAAATATAATTCATAATTTAACTGATCTAGTAAATCATCAATGTGTGGAAGTGCCTAGCAATTCTGCCGCGAGTGTATTAAGTGCACGGTGTTGTAAAATGTGACTATGCCGGTCTATCAAATCCTAACTATGTAATTGTGAAAAGTGAAGACAATGGTAATAAAAATGTATTTTGTCTCATGGGTTTCATGAGAAATATTTTATGTAGATGAGACTTCTTCTTAGTTATGTTAGGTTCTTGTCTTCTAAAGTATAAATAGGATTAAGCATCATGAAGGATCTAGACCATGTGGGGTACTCTCAGCAAACCCTCCAAAAGGTGTTGGAAAGACAATGCTCAAATATGGCGGTAAACAAACTTCATCTGATCTTGGAACATATGGCAGCGATACAACCTGCCAAATAAAAAATCTACAAGTCATCCTAAGTTAAGGTTATAAAGTTGACACTAAGTATCGTCTGAATAGTCGAAGCCTAAAAAGCATGTCCAAAGTCTCCTATAAAGTATGTCCACATTACGGCTCGTTTGGAATACATAGATTTGCGGACTTGCCATGCGGGTTTCATGTGGATATTTAAAAGGATGCGGAGTCAAGTACTGAGTAGACAAGCATGGAAAGAAAATAATAGAAATTGTGGATTAGTTTGAGAAAGTATAACGAGAACAAATCTAAGGATGGTAACTATCATGCGGTCGTAAAGTCTGAAAAGGTGGCAACCTTTAAAGAGATAGCCGAGATCCAAGAACAATTTTGAGATGCGGACTTATACTGAAAAGGAAGAAAAATTGAATGATACAATTTCAGCAAGCGAAAAGGACGTAAAGTTTACGGAAAGTATTCTGCTAAAAGGATAGGAAGCGCGAAAGTGGCTGAAGGTTTGAAAGATTGGTTTGAAGGATATAATAAGGATATCTGCGATGTGTGTGGTAGCTAACAGGAAAGAATTTGTGAAAGACATAGACCTCTCGTATGAAAGGTAAATCATATATTTACCTTCCTACTTCTCAAGATGCCTCGAGTTACTAGTGAACATAATTCTATCTCTACATTTGACTAAAGTAGTGATAGGTGACTTGATGAAAGAATTAACTAAGTGAAAGAAGAAATACATATGTAAGATCACAAGTAGTTATCAGATAATTTGTGGTAATCATAGCCCTCCCAATTCTCATAGCACTGATGTATCAAAAGCTAAAGGTGCTTGAATATAGAGTGCAGCGTACTTTTCAACAAAGTCACTCAAAGAAGAAAAGAGATAAGATTTTGGATTGAAAAGAAAAACTACTCCACAATAAAGAATATCCAACTCGTTTATATGAAAATATTATCTCATTAATCGCTTTCACTCAAAAGCATTGTTTGAAGGAGATTCACAAAGCTTTGAAGAAAGTCATTTTAGTCGAGGGTTCGAGAACAACTGCTACAAGAGAAGAAAAAGAAAACTACTGACTTCATCAACATAAAAGAAGTTGCAAGAAAGAACCACTTTCCAAAGTAAGTATTCATGACCCTATCTGTCAGATGCCTAGAAAGAAACAAGTTGGTTGGAGCATCAAGACCTACGGTGCATGGAAGAAGAGAACATACCTGAATTTAACATAAGACAAAGTAATGGACTATATTGAAGGATCACTATTCAACCTCCAAAAGAAAGATACTTCAGCGTGCTAAGTACATGACAGGGAGAAATTAGAGCCTAAAGTTCTCATAGAATCCATAAAAGCCTACTGCTCGTTCACTATATATCAAAACTAAAAGTTTGCCAAAACAAATATATGAGAAACTAGTGGAGCTGGTCTCTTGTGGTCTTGCTAGAAAACTATAGTCTCTCTAGGAAGAACTCTACTAGATGAAATTATCAAAAGGCAGGATCATCA
Organism: Pinus albicaulis; assembly: GCA_034641835.2. NCBI lineage: Eukaryota > Viridiplantae > Streptophyta > Pinopsida > Pinales > Pinaceae > Pinus > Pinus albicaulis. Next base: position 1,123,789,985 of record CM076570.1, on the reverse strand, counting down.
TGCTGTGAGGATTTCTGAAAATAAGAGAGATCGACTGCAAGAAATAGGAGAAGTGATTTCGACCTGCCGAGATGTACGACGGTGGTGAATGCTCAACTAGAAGGAATGGGGTAGCTTCACTTCTAGTCTATATGGGAAGAAATAAGCTACTCCATTCCATGATTTGTGATCTCTATGTAAAATAGAGGAAACAAGACTAAAGGCCAAAGAAACTGAGACAAATAAAATAGAGAAGAAAATCATACATTTGCGGCCTCATGCGGAGAAGAAGGAAGATTACGAGAAAATTTGGCCTAAAAATAAAAAGAAGAAATATGGACGACGTGCGATGATTTGGATGCGATGCACTTGGAAATTATAAAAGAGAGATTTTTCTAAATGCGGAAAATGTCAAAGAGGAAAATGGAAGAAAAGCTCATGTTAGATGATGAGAGAAAGACACTAAAACTAGATCTAAGAAGAGGAAAGCGAGAGAGTCTACTGCAGGTAGGAGATCATACAGCCTATTTAAGTGATCTCCTAATTGTTTGTATGATCATGATAGTGCACATTAAGAAGCATCTAGAAAGGAGCATGGTAGAGGATCTTCTTGGTGGTTTAGCTCTGAGGAAAAAGCCTCTGCGATAACATAGTAACAATGGAAATCAGTCATTAAGAGCAAAAGTCATCATGGAAACAAATTCTTGATATGTAATGGAGCATGCCAAGAGATTGAAGTTCAGCACATTCTTGAGAGATATGCCATAGGATGACTCAGGGAAAAAAGGGTATGAGGTAATGTACTATATTTATATGCTAACATTGGATGATAGTGAAAGTCATGTCATATGGTTGTAGGTAATGAACTTTTGTTTTTAGAGAAGTATGATCTATAGAAGAGTATTTGCTCGCTGCACGGACGGATCAAAATCAACATACTGTGTCGCTCATGGAATGTATGAAATGGGTGGTTTTGTACATGAATAAGAAACTAGAAACGTTGCAAAGTTCCTCGAGTAAATAATGTGCATAGAAGGAAGATGATCATGAAATGAACACCATGTCGAAAGTGTGTTTATCGTATGAGAGACAAGAAGATGTGACTAGGAGATCTTGAAAGGAGATATGTAGACATTGACGAGAAGTTTGGTAAAGAAAGACCCTTTAGACTATATCATTGGGAGGTATGTCAATGCTTTGTATTAAGGATGTCGAGTGCCTACTGGGAAGATGTCATGGTAAAAGATCATCATCAGAGTAACTTTTAGCGCTTTGTTTACTCCGGATGAATGTGCTCGTACTGCTAATCATGAGAAAGGATGTATGATCCTTGGGATGATTTGAAATAGCGGCATGGCATAATGGTGGACCATATGAGGAAGACTTACGAAATCACTTTTTGATGGTAGGACATGTCTTGTGACTAGAAAAGTGATAGGATAGTTGTGCTATACTCACAGAAAAGTTGAAAAGATTCCTCAATATCGAAAACCATGACGTCGGCGAGAGGGCTCTTCATAACGAAGTAGCTAGGTGTTGTTGCGGGACCTCTGGTTGATGAGGAGCTTGAGCGTGAAGATTTCTTGCTTGGAAGAAACTTGAAGTATGTCCTCTACTTGTGTTAGAGAGGGAGTGGCGTATGTTATTACTCTGTATATGTGTCATGCACTAGACGAGACTATCATGCGCAATTCTTAAAGTGAAGACCATGTGAAGTTAATGAGATAGACACATCATGGTATGGTGTTCTTACGTAGACAGAATGGGGGATTGGGTAATCGTGGCATTCAATGCTCTTTTTGAAAAGGAGATAGGGCGATTCATTATAAGAGTAGTCATGGGCCAGAGCTTATTATTTGAGGGTTGGCGCATTAGGTCCGCATATTACTAGTATAGTCCACTTATTGTTGTGTAATTATGACACTTATTGTTGTTGTGCTGCATACATGTTAGTTATTATTGTGCCCTTAGATGTATTGTTAAAGGTCGGCTAGAGAGTTACATTGTGGCTTCCATGGGCTCTTTACTGCTGACAGAAAGAGTTTTGTCATTTGTATCATCGAGAGTTGTTCATTTATGTAATGCTGTTGGAGGTTTCGTGAAGTGGCTAATTTCTAAAGGCGTTGATAGTCTCTTTTAACTTCTATGGAGATGGTTTCACAACATGTGTATCGAAAGCTTTGGATTACTAGGGTTTCACTACTCCAAAGACGAGGTCATCGTGGAATTTTCACTATGACATTTTTCTGTGACGAGTTGAAGCTAAAAAGTTTTACTGGTGCGACAGTGGAAATCTTTGCAACATCGCGCAAAATTTCTAGAGCTTGGTTTGCAATATTTCCGAAAGATATATGGTCTGCTGCATGGAAGTCAGGGATTTTTGAGGCTCCCTAATTTCATCGCAAAGAAGGTGATCGTGGGAAAAATCTACGCATGCTCTCTCTCTACGAGCATTAGGTGGAATGCTAGAAAAAAGTAGCCACAAGTAAATGGACCATAGTTTCTTGCCTATAAATTTTTAAGAAACTAAGGAGGAAACAGTGACACGTGGCAAGTCGTACTGAGTTTTCTCTGAAAATAGTCCATAATTGAATTGCTAGCGGGAGTTGAATATAATTTTATCTTGGAAAGAAATCCAAATCAAAGTCAAGCCTATGGCATTAGAAAGAGGATTAAAGAGGGCTCTACGCAGGGCGAAATTTCCGAGATATTAAGAGTCAAAAATCACACGGATGATTTGAGTTTCATCTCAGCAGGCTCCTCAAAAATAAAAGAAAAAAGGTGTGTGTTTGTTTTCCGAAATTGCATGTCTTGTGTAAAAAATTAGTTGATATATGTTCCAGCCGTGAGCATTGTATGAGTGATTGCTGGTGAAATGCGGCATAAAAACAGTCGCACCCATGAGCGCACAATACTCTGCATACTAACTCATGAATATGAAGAATTACAACATATGATCTATCGCAAAACATACAAGAGCACAGTCCACCAAAAATGGCATCTCACAAGAAGCGACAAAAAATGAGATGGAAGTGTTGAAGAAAGGCGTGGAAGCGAAGATATGGATGGTTTGAAAAGAAAGTTGTGGAAGCTAAGATGGAGAGACATGGAAAGAAAAAATGAAATACAACATGGAAAACATGAAAGACATGATCTAAAAGACAAACATTGAAGGATTTTGACAACGCTGATACTGAAAGCCAGTCCTATTAGGCGAAAAAAGATAGTAGAGGAAACTCATGATGAGAGAAAAAAGATACATGTTAAATCATGATTTAATAAACTCTAATGTTGGATTTGAAGAACCACCATATTCCAAAAATGGATATGAGGAAATTTTGATGGCGGGATCCCATGACTATGGATACTACAAATGGAAGCCAATATATTGATCATCAATATTGTGACACACAAAAGGTATGCCATTGCAACTTTACATTTAGAATGAAATACATTTGTATAGGTATGGTGGCATTTGCATGGTATCGATGGCTTTCCTCTCATGATTTTTTTCGCTTGGTCAAGTTTTTCTGAAAGAAAATGATAGCATACTATGAGGATACGAAAAGCAACCACCTTCTTTAGCAAATTGATAAATCTCAAAGCAAGGGTTTAGTGGCGAAGCACGTGAGGACTTCCAAAAATTGAATATAAAGAGTAATTGATATTCTAGAGGAACGAGTTCACGCCTTCATAGACTCTAAAGATGATAACATCCAACATGAAGGTAAACGTTTGAACCTGATTCATTGTAGAAAGGCGTCCGGGTTAGCAAGAAAAATTGAGTAAAATTATGGCGACAAGGAAAGCCTGCAGTCGCATCTGTAAGGAGACAGAAGTGTTGCTACTCCTGAGACTTACACAACCTGCAAGGTTGACACCACACAGGAGTTAGGAATAGATAAATGGCTTGCTATTGTTGTGATTATCAAATGCTCTAAAGGTCGTAAGTGTCTTTGAAGAAAGTATTTTACATAGATTGTGAAGAGGAGGAAGAAAGTGAAACTTCAAAAAACCAGAGGATGCACTGTAAGGAAAATACAGAAGAAGAAAGAAATGAGTCCGACCATATCATGTAATGCGATGGAAGGAATTACCACTCTTCAAACTCTCAAGATAGAATGACATATCAGAAAGAAAAAGGTAATAGTGTTGATTGAGTTAGGTAGTACATAATTTTTATTCATTGTAAGGTATCAGGAAATTGAATTGTTCCATGTACTTAACACGGAATGTCAAGTGATGGTTGAAAATGGAAGACTATAAATTTCTCTGTAAAATTTCATAATATGATGCTAGCCATGGGGGAATATGTATTGAATATTCCAATGCTTTCCATCCCAATGGGAGGTGTTGATGTTGTGCCAGGAGTACAATGGTTACAATATTTGGGAACCCAGTCAACTTTTTTAATTTTCAAAACTTTTCTTGAAATTTTGTTTAGGAAGGAAATGAAAGAGTAGTCAGGTATTATAGAGAAGGTAGTAAACATAATAAGCTCTAATGTCATGACAAATCTTCTAAAAGAAGAACAACGGGGCGTAATTACACAATTATGCTCTTAGAAGTTCCAACATCAAAATCATCTATTTCTCAGGATCTCCAAAAAGTCTTGGACAATCATTCCAAGGTGTTTGACATGATACTCTGAGACTCCCACCTATTCGTGATCCTTGGTCATGCTATTCATTTGATTCAAGAATTCTTCCTCCAAACTTCGGTATACATAGATATCCTTATGTCCAAAAAAACTGAAAATATGATTGCAGAAATGCTAGAGGTGGTATAATTGGCTTCCGTCAAAGTTATTTCTGCTCAAATTAGTATTGGTACACAAGAAAAGTGGATCTGTGTTTTATTTCCGGATTATAGGGAGATCAATGAGCTCAGTATTAAATAAATTCCCATTCTTTTGATTGATGAATTATTAGATGAATTACATGGAGAAATTTATTTTACCAAATTGGATCTTCGTTCGGGATATCATAAAATTAGAATGAAGATTTGAAAGAATATTCAGAAAACAAAATTTTGAACTCATGAGGGTCATTATGAATTTTTGGTCATGCCCTTCAGCCTTACCAATGCCTTATACCTTTAAGAGATTTGATGGGATTACATTTTCAAACCTTATGAGAATTTTTTAAATGGTACTGTGATGATATAGTAATCTCGCTTTGGTCTTGGAGGGATCCTTATTCCAACATGTTGACAGGTGCTCAAACTATTGGAGGAGAAACAGATATATGAAAAAGCATCCAAATGTTTCTTTGGAGTACAAGATTTGGAATATGGGTCTGTATTGTACGAAGTTTTCAGCTGAACCTAACAAAATTAAAGTCGTTAAGGAATAGAAAGTCCTTACAACCATAAAGCGAGTGCGTGGATTTGAAGTTAACGGGGATATTATCTTTAATTTTGTTAAAGGTATGGGAGAGTAACGGCACCTCTAAAAACATTATTGAAGAAAGAATCATTTTCTGGACTCTTTTGAAGCAACTAAGGCCTTTGAACATCTTAAAGAGGCAATGTTCCTAGCATCGGTCTTAGCTACACCAAACTTGACAAAAACCTTATTGTGGAATGTGATGCTCAAGAAATGGAATTGGTGTTATTTTAATGCAACAAGGAAGACCCATTTCTTTTTGAAAGTCGTTCAATCAAAGGAAGAGAGTATTTACAAAGGCTATTTATGAGAAGGAAATGTTGTGATACTACATGCACTAAGGAAATGGAGACCTTACCTAATGGGGAAGACACTTCAAGGTAAAAAATAATCATGATAGTCTTAAACACTTTACGGAACAAATCTATCTTCGAGAAGAGCAGCAAGAAGTGGGTCACAAAAGTGTTGGGTTATGACTTTGAAATCATCACAAAAAAGGAAGCTAAACGTTGTTGCGGATACTCTCAATAAAGGATGAAGAGGTGGAAGCATTGCTTTGTGCCATTTCAATTATCCAACTTGATTGAATGGCAAAAAAAGGATGAATGGAAGAAGGATGAAGAAGTGTGGACACTCATTCAAAAGTTGCATCAAGGTCTAATACATACGTGATACATTTAGTTGGAAAAATGATTCCTTATGGTACAGATCGCTTATATATTTGCAGGAGTCGCAACTAAAACAAAAGATTCTTTTGCAATTGCACACTTCCCCTTTCGGAGGACACTCGGGATTTTTTTAAAAAACTTACCACAGGAGTGAAAAGAAGACTTTTTCGGGATGGCCTTAATTTGATATTCAAAAGTTTGTGGCAAAATGTTTGTTTTTGAGAAAAATAAAGTTGAGACAATTAAGACCACAGGTCTTCTACAACCTTTATCCATTCCAAGTCAACATTGGAAGGAGATTTCAATGAATTTTATCATGGTTACCTAAGTCCAAAAGAAGGAGTGTCATCATGGTGGTAGTTATTAGACTTACCAAGTATGCACACTTTGTGCATTATCTCATCATTTTAGTGAATACAGTTGCTATTGCATTTGGAAACAATTCAAAAGCTACACATGGAAACTCGAAGATTATTGTAAGTGACGAGAGATCCCATTTTCTTGGAAATATTTGGATGGAATTATTTTCTTGTTTGGGTACTCAGCTTAGCTCATAACTCATCTTATCATCCTCAAGTCGATGGTCAGAACAAAGATAGTGAATAAATGTTTGGAAGGACATCATGTTTGTTTTGTATCTGATAAAAGCGTAGATTGATGGTTACCTCTTGTTGAATGGTGGTATAACACTTTCTTCCATACTGCAGCAAAAATGACCCCATTTATGGCACTTTATGAATCTTCATCCACCATCCATCACATCTTCTTTAAGGGAAAATTCTATGGTTCAAGAAGTGGAGGATCACATCGAGCATCGACAAGAGTTTCTCCCAAATCCAAGGATAACCTAAATTTGGCACAAAATCGAATGAAACAAATGAGATCAACATCACGGTGAGAGAAGTTTTGGCCGTGGGAGATTGGGTATTTTTATGAGTACAACCATACAGAAACAAATGTCCCTCAAGCAAGCTAATAAGGATAATAAATTATCGCCAAAGTAATATGGTCCTTACAATGCTTTGCAAAATATTGGTACTATGGCATAAAAAAATTGGAGCTCCTAATTCTTCGGCGGTGCATCCATTTTTCATTTCTGTAGAAAATGTTATAGGGGACAAAATTCTAGTTCAAACAATATTTCCCAGAACTTGATGAGGAAGGAAAATCCATGTTGGGTACAGAACGTTCAAGAGCAAAGTAGAGCAACTATGAAATCCATCAATTTCGATGTCTCATCAAATGGAAGAACACCTATGAAGATTCTACATGGGAGGATGAAATTTTATGCAAAGTACCTGAAGCTATAAACGTGGGGACAACACTTTTGGGAGGAGCATGTTAGCTCCTATATTACTAGTATAGTCCCTTATTGTTGTTAGTGTAACCCCCTTATTTTTATTTTTGTACCCTTGTAACCCCCATATTGTTATTGTTGTGTAAATTATTGTTAGTTCGGCTAGGATTACATTGTGGCCCCACTAGGATTAAATTGTGGCCCCATGGAATCCTATATATAAAGGAGGTTTTGTCATTCATATCCAGTGTTCATTATGTAGTATATTGGAGGTTGCCTGAAGTGGCTGATTTCTAAGGTCTTGATCTCTCTTTTCTTCTATTTTGGAAGTGGTTTCACAACACTACCCAAGAAGAATAGTCCAAGAAGTTCATACGTTGGGAACACCGGGGTGGATTATGTACCATGGAGGAGACAATGAAGAAGGTGTTTATAAGTCATGTGTCTCACCAACATTGAAGCCCATTGTCTCGTTGAAGAATGCGGTACATTGATCGAGCCTTGCACTAGTACAATGTGGTTGATATGATGCTATACGGATAGGATTACCAATCCGATTTTTCTTATGAGATTCTTTAAGTTTGAAAGCAATTATATGAATACCTCCTATTTAGAGGAGTGTTGTAAAAATGTAACTAGGTCGGTCTTCATGCTAACTATGTAATTATTAAAAGTAGAGAAGACGAGTGATAGTAAAAATGTATTTTTGTCTCATGGGTTTCATGAGAAATATTTTATGTAGATAGAATTCTTCTTGATGTACGTTAGGTTCTTGTCTTCTAAAGTATAAATAGGATTAAGTGTCATGAAGGATCTACACCATGTAAGGTTACTCTTAAGCAACCCTCCAAAAGGTGTTGGAAGACAAGCTCAAATATGACGAAACAACCTTCATCAATCTTGGAATATATGTGTATTAGTATGCCAAAGAAATAATCCTGATGGCCCTGGTTAAGGTTATAAAGTTGGCCTAAGTATCAGTATGAATATTGACCTAAATATATTTCGAGTCTCCTATATATATGTCCACACTACGGCTCATTTGGACTACATAGATTTGCGGACTTGTCTACGAGGATAAATGTGGATATTTAAAGGAACAATTACGGTCGAGTCTGAAGTGAACAAGCACATGGAAGAAAGAACGGTGACTGGATTAGTTTGAGAAGGTATAACGAACGGATCTAGGGAAAATGTGCATGCGGTCAAGTCGGTGACAACGTTAAAGAGAGTAGATCCAAGAACGATTTTGAATGCAGACTTATCTAAAGGAAAGAAGAATTGAATGATACAATTTTCGAAAGTAACTAAATGATGCGGTTATAGAAGTAGTGAAGGATAGGAATTGCGGAAGTATTTGAAGGTTTTATCAATTGAATAAAGGATATAATAAGGATATCTCTGCTATTATAGTATCCCAGAAGAACTGTAAAGACAAAGACCTCGAGTAAGGAAGGTAAATCATAGATTTACCTTCTAACACATAAGGTACTCGATTATTAGTGAACATAATTTGTCTCATTTGAATAAGTACTTTGATAATTGACTTGATGAAGATTAACTAAGTGAAAGAAGAAATACATAAGCCAGATCACAAGTAGTTATCCGGAGAAATTTGTAGTAATCCTTGTCTAGTTTTAAATACGATTTCTAAATATCCTCCTCAACTATTCTAAATTGATGATATACTTATAAATCCAACTTAATGAATTATAGTCATATTTTAACTAATTTATTAAAATATTAATGTGTGAAGTGGTAGAAATTCTTTACGTGATTTTAATGAGGTACATGAAATGTATACACATACACCAAGTCTCATCCTTCTTAAGTGCAAAATTATTGGTGAACCACATGGAAAATTAGATGGGCATATGATACCTTTGTTCAACGATCCTTTTATTTTTCTTCTGATTTCCAAACTCTCCACAATTGACATGCTATATACCAATATTTTGAAGTGGAACATCCTATTGCGAGTGAATCTGCTAAATTCCCCTCTTGGGAGGTACTTACTTGGTTCTTGAAACATCTCTCCATCTTGAATTACCATCAAAAAATTAGATTTTGATTTTTCATCACATCCTTCAAAATATTTATAGTTAACATCATCCTTTTTCTTGATCATGAGAAGCACACAATGTTTACTTGCATTAACTAGCCTTTCATTTTACTTTATTCAACTAAATAAATATTGAGTTTTTTGTGATGAGTTTTCAAAATATACTTCCACACAAAATCCTTGTAAGAAAATGATATTTGTTCTCATGGCGATAAACACTGCTTTCCTATCATACAAATATGGAGATTGATAATCGAAATGTCCAAGTGGAACCACATCTAACTGGAAGACCTTGTGTCAACAAAGTTTGCGGTAATGAAAATCGAAACATGCATTTCCTTGTAACCCAAAGGGTATGCTTTATGTTTTATGGTTTGAAGCTTAAGCTTTTTGACAAATTCTTACAAGTCAGTTTTCTTTTGAACCATTATCAGAAAGCAATCATCGAAATATTTGTATGATTTGAAATCACTATGGAAAAATTATATCCTTGTGTCTTCATTTGGAGTGTTGTTGTGACTATTGAGGAAGTAGTAATTGCTATGGCTTCCTTTCCTTGTTAACCATGGCTACAATCTTGGTCTCATCTCCTTAATCGAATTCAAGATCTTGTTGTGTGGTGGCAATAATCATTTAAATTCCCCTTGTTATTTGTTTTCTTAGACCCTTTTTTTAGGATGTAGTTTCCATTGAGTGGGCTTCATCATGCTTCTCTTTGGAATAATGTTTGCAAGTATATTTCTCCCTTATTTCTCGATGCTTGCATTCTTCTTTTCCCTTCCTTCCTCCCTTCTCTTTTCCCTTACCTTGGATCCTTCTTCTTTTCCCTGTTAGGTCCCTATATTACTAAGTATAGTCCTTGTTGTTGTTAGTGTAACCCCCTTATTGTTATTATTGTGCCCTTGTAACCCCCATATTGTTATTATTGTGCCCTTAAATTATTATTCTTAGGTCGGCTAGGATTACATTGTGGCCCCATGGACTCCTATATATAGAAAGGAGGTTTTGTAATTTGGAAACATCAAAGAATTGTTCATTCATGTAATGTATTGGAGGTTTCCTCCTTGAAGTGGCTTATTTCTAAGGCGTTGGTATCTCTTTTCTTCTATTTTGGAGCTGGTTTCCTACCATTTGGTATCGAGTTTTTGGATTCTAGGGTTTCGCTATTCCAAACCGGTCATCGTGGAATTTTCACTATAACTTTTTTCTACGAAGGTTCAGAAGTTGAAATTTTAGAATGTGAAGCAGAAATCGTGAGGAACAGTCGAAAAATTTCGGAGATGATTCACAATATTTTGGAGATATGATCTGTGGAAGTTAGGTATTTTTTACGAGGCTCTGAATTTCTCTTAAAAAGGTCATCATGTTATTTTCACTATAAATTTGTTTCTACGAAGTTTCAGAAGCTGAAATTTTAGAGAACGAAGCTGAAATCTTGAGAAACACCGTCACAAAATTTCAAAACTTGGTTATAAATATTTTGGAGATATTGTCTATGGAAGTTAGGTCTTTTTCACGCTCCCGAATTTCATCTCGAGGTGATACATTAGGAAAATCTTCATAACTCACTCTACGAGCATTGGATTGGAATTCTGTAAAAATTTACTTGAAGTACACAAACTTTTAATTTCTGATCTATAAATTTCCAGAAACAAAGAGGATTAAACGATAACACGTGGCAAGTGCGTGCAAGTCCACCCTACTAAACCAATCTGTATTGAATTGACTGTGGAAATTGGACACAACTTTATGAAAAGTCAAATCAAAATCAGACTTGTGGCATTTGAAAGAAGCTTTAGAGAGCTTGCTACATGGTAGATTTCAGATATTGAGGATATGCAATTATAGATATAAGTCAATTTCAATATCGGCTCCTCCAACAAGTAAAAGGCACGTATTTTTTATTTTTTTTTAATTTTTTTAATTTTTTTTAATTATTTAATTATTTATTATTTTCTGAATTGCATAAGTCTTGTTGAGAGAATCAAGTTGAATTGATTCCAAGGGCATATTATAGAATATATATCAGTATTGGATTCTCAAATGGCCCCTAAAAGGGAATTCAACACCAATTAAGCCTTTAGAAGGCTCTATGACTCATAGAAAATGAAAAGTAGGCTCACAGCATATCCCAAAATTGAAGGAAACAAATTACAACAAATTTTTTCCTATATATAAAGAGCAACAAAAAATGACATGGAAGTTTTGAACAAGGGCGTGGAATCTAAGATGGATAGTTTGAAGAATGGCATGGAAGCTAAGATGGATGGCTTGGAAGCTCACATGGAATCTAAGATGGATGACATGGAATCTAAGATGGAAAACATGAAGAATGATCTAAAAGTAGACATGGAAGGTTTGATAAAGTTGATACAACAAATGTTTCCTAATGGTGAAAAGATAGTAGAGGAAACTCATGATGAGAACAAAATAAATGTTAATCGTGATTTAATAAACTCTAATGTTGACGGAAAATTACCATATTCCAAAAATGGATATGAGGAATTTTGATGGAAAGGATCTGTAACATGGATACTACGGATGGAGCACTATTTTGATCTCCAATAATGTGCAAAACACACACTAGGTACGCATTGCAACTTTACATTTAGAACAAAATACATTTGTATGGTAGCGATGGCTTTGCTCCCAAGTAAAAAAATTGTCACTTGGTCAATTTTTACGAAGGAAATGATAGCACATTATGAGAATCTAAGAAGAAACATATTACTGGCAATTATTAAATCTCAATAAAATGGTTTGATGAGAACTGTGAGGACTTCAAAAATTGAATATAAGGGTAAGCGATATTCCGGAGGAACACAAAATTGATCTCTTCATAGGTACTTTAAAGGATAACATCCAACATGAAGTTCATGTTTGGAACCTAATTCATTGGAGAAGGCATTCGGGTTGGCGAAAAATTGAATGCCAGTACAACAAGGAAGCCTACCACTCACTTTAACAAGAGGAAGTATTTGCTACTCTGAATTTCTTTCAACCTGGGGTTGCTACACAAAAATTGGAAGAAAAAAGAGCAAAAGTGCTTTGCTATAGTTGTGATATCAAATACATTAAAGGTCATAAATGTACTGAAAGAAATTATTTTATATAGATTATGAAGAGAAAAGAAAATGAACAAGAAGAGGATATACACTAGGAACCAACCTAGAAAAGCAGTACGTGCTATTGTATCCATTGGTAGGAATTACCACTCCTCAAACTCTCAAGATAGAAGGAAATATCAGAAAGAAAAAGGTAATAGTGTTGATTGATTGGCAATTAGTACACAATTTTATTCATTATGAGTAGCAGGAATTGAATTGTTTCCTATACCTAGCACAGAATGTCAAGTGATGGATGCAAATGGAGGAACTATAAATTGCTTTGGAAAGTACCATAATATCGAAGCTAACCATGGGGTAATGTGTATTTAATATTCCAATGTTGTCCATTCTTATGGGAGGTGATGATGTTGTACTAGGAGCACAATGGTTACAATCTTTGAGGACGATAGCTTTTAATTTTCAAGAACTTTCTTGAATTTTTTCATAAGAAGGTCGAGATTACGGGGTATTGCGGGGAAGGGCTGGGAAATATAATAATCTCCAATGCCATGACAAAAAACTGTGAAGAAGAACAACGAGGCATAATTGCACAATTATGCTCACTAGAAGTTCCAACATCAAAATCATCTATTTTTGTAGATCTCCAAAAAGTCTTGGACAATCATTCCAGGTTTTGAAACTCTGAGACTCCCACCTATTTGTGATCATTATCATGCTATTCATTTGATTGGGAAATCTTCCTCAGAAACATGGGAGCCTTATAGATATTGGTACACAAGAAGGATAGATCATTGCACAGAGTCCCGATTTTAGGGGAGCTCAATGACTCCACCATTAAAGATAAATTTCACATTCTTGTGATTGGTGAATTATTGGATGAATTACATGGATCAATTTATTTTGCAATTGGATCTTCTTAGTTAGGATATCATCAATTAGAATGAAGGCTGAAGATATTGAAAACATCATTTCAAACTCATGAGGGTCATTATGAATTTTTGGTCATGCCTTTTGGCCTTACCAATGCACCTTCTACATTTGAAGGGTTGATGAATTCCATTTTCAAACACTTCCTTAGAAAATTTGTGCTAGTATTTTTTATGATATACTAATCTACAACTTGTATTGGAAGGATCATGTTCAACATGTTGACAGAGTGCTCAAACTATTGGAGGAGAAACAATTATATGCAAAAACATCCAAATGTTTCTTTGGAGTACAAGAGGTGGAATATTTGGGTCACATTATTAATACTCACAGGGTGTTAAGGTAGACCCTAACAAAATTAAATCCATTAAGGAATGGAAAGTCCCCAGAAACATAAACGGTTGAGGATTTCTCGGGTTAACAGGGTATTATCACAAGTTTGTTAAGAATTATGGGATAATAGCAGAACCTCTAACAACATTATTGAAGAAAGATGAATTTTCATGGACTCTTGAAGCAAATAATGCCTTTGAGAATCTTAAAGAGGCAATGTTCCTAGCACCGGTATTAGCTACACCAGACTTCACAAAAACCTTTATTGTGGAATGTGATTCCTCAGGAAATGGAATTGGTGCTATTTTAATGCAAGAAGGAAGACCCATTTCTTTTGAAAGTCGTCCAATCAAAGGAAATTATTTACAGAAACCTATTTATGACAAGGAAATGTTACCAATACATCATGCACTAAAGAAGTGGAGAACTTACCTAATGGGAAGACACTTGAGTAAAGCGATCATGATAGTATTAAAACCCTTTTTTTAGGGCTAAAAATTTATCTTCAGAAGAGTAGAAAAAATGGGTCACAAAGATGTTGGGTTATGACTTTGAAATAATCTACAAAAAATGGAATCTAAATGTTGTTGTAGATGCACTCTCAAGAAATAATGAAGAGGTGGAAGCATTGCTTTGTGCCATTTCTATTATCCAACCAAATTGGATAACCGAAGCAAGAGATGAAAGGAAGAAGGACGAAGAAGTGTGGACACTCATTCAAAAGTTGCAGCGAGATCCTAGTACATCTGATACATTTAGTTGGAAAAATGATTCCTTATGGTACAAATATCGCTTATATATTTGTAAGAATTCCCAACTAAAAAGATTCTTTTTGGAATTGCACACTTCTCCTTTAGGAGGACACTCAGGATTTTTAAAAACTTACCACAGGGTGAAGAAAGAATTTTTTTGGGATGGCCTTAAATCCGATATTCAAAAGTTTGTGGCGGAATTTTTGGTTTGCTAGCAAAACAAATTTGAGAAAATTAAGACCCCGGGCCTTCTAAAACCTTTATCCATTCCAAGTCAACGTTGGGAGGAGATTTCAATGGATTTTATCACAAGTTTACCTAAGTCCGAAGGAAAGACTGTCATCATGGTGGTAGTTGATAGAATTACCAAGTATGAACACTTTTGTGCATTATCTCATCCATTTAAAGAAAATACCTTTGCTACTACATTTATCGACACAATTCAAAAGCTACATCGAAACCCAAGGGATATTGTGAGTGACAGACATCCCATTTTTACTGGAAATTTTTGGATGGAGTGATTTTCTTGTTTGGGTACTCAATTAGCTCATAGTTCATCTTATCATCCTCAATCCGATGGTCAAACTGAGATAGTAAATACATGTTTGGAAGTTCTCCTTCATTGCTTTGTATCGATAAACAAACACAATGGGTCGAGTGGTTACCTCTCGAATGGTGGTATAACACTTCCTTCCATCTTTGTAGCAAAAATGACCCCATTTATGGCACTTTACGTTCATCACATAATATCATCTTTAAGAAAGAGAAAATTCGAAGGTTCAACGTGGAAGATCACATCGAGCATCAGCAAAGAAGTTTTTCCAACATCTTAAAGGACAACCTTAATTTGGCACAAAATCAAATGAAACAATAGGCGATCAACATCGCAACGAAGAGATTTTGATGTAGGAGATTGGGTGTACACTACAGCTACAACCATACAAACAAATGTCCCTCAAGCAAGCTAAGAAGGATAATAAATTATCGCCAAATTAATATAGGTCCTTACAAGGTGTTGCAAAATATTGGTACTATGGCATAAAAAAATGGAGCTTCACAGCTTCTTCACAAGTGCATCAATTTTCCATGTTTCATGCTTAAAGAAGGTTATAGGTGAAAATCTTCAGTTCAAACAATATTGCCGAACTTGATGAGGAAGGAAAAATCATATTGGAACTTAGAGTAGTCCCAAAGAAACAAGAACTTCAAACTGACTACGGAATCAATCAATTTGAGTATCTCATCAAGTGGAAGAACTTACCTTGAAGATTTTACATGGGAGGATGAGAATTTTAAACAAAAGCACCTAGATCTACTCAAGCATTGAGGACAACAATTTTGAAGGAAAGGGGCATGTTAGGTCCCTATATTACTATTATAGTCCCTTATTGTTTTTTAGTGTAACCCCTTATTGTTATTATTGTATTGCCCTTGTAACCCCCATATTGTTATTATTGTGCCCTTAATTGTACTTGTTAGGTTGGCTAGGATTACATTGTGGCCCCATGACTCCTATATATAGAAAGGAGGTTTTTTTAATTCGAATCATCCAAGAATTGTTCATTCATGTAATGTATTGGAGTTTCCCTCTCGAAGTGGCTTATTTCTAAGGCATTGATGCTCTCTTTTATTCTATTTTTGGAGATGGTTCCCCAACACTGCCCTCTTCCTGCATGTTCTTTCCCCTTGCTTCAAGATGTGTGGCTTTCACACATACTTCACCTAAGTTGTTTTGGGTTAAACATAAGGATAATATGTTTGAATTAGGAATGTAAACCCCCGATGTATTTCAAGAGTGTGTCTTTTGGTCGAATTTACTCCCTAACAACAAAGCCCTCTTCACCGAGCTGTTGGGTGTACCCTTGAGGTTGTTTGGCCTTTGACTTGCTTAAAGTTTTGCAAACTCATAATTTATTTTTGCATATAGGCTAATGGATAAAACTATATTTTAATGGAAGAAATGAATTCAACCCAGAAATTCATTTCAACACCATCGAATCATATCTCCTCTTGAGTCTTTTCCTCCCACCAAACTAGTGCTCCTCCTTCTAGCCTTAATATATATTATGGATCTTTATATTTGTCCTCTTGTATATTTTGAGTCTGAGTATACTTCCAATTGACGAATCCAATTGTCTAACTTCTCTACATTTACCTCACCATTGTATGTGGAAATTTCAAACTTGATGTCAACTTGAGTAATGGATTTTTCCTTTTAGGATTTTTGAATGAGTGTGGGTGGTTTTTGTGGTGGAAGTGGAATGAAGATGTTGATAGATATTATGAGGATGAGGATGGTGGAGATGAGTGGATTTCCTCCACTACCTTTCAAACTCTTTTCTTCATCCTTCTTACCATATGAATATCCTTCTCCATGTGGAGGCTTAGAACCTTCTCCTGTCTTTCTGCGGTGAATGCATCAAACATCATTTTAACCATTCTTTGAATGTCTTTGAATTATCTCTTAACATAATCCTCTTCGAATGTCCATGAGTCTCTCTAACACCTTACATAATGGCTAAGGATTCAAGCTCCACTCTTGATGTTTGTACCTCTTGATCACTTCAGCCTTGTAATTTATTTACCTCTTCAATCTCAACTCTTGGAGATAGAGCTTGAGGGTTATCCAAGTGAAACTTTGAGTGGAAATTTTGCACCGAAGATGATGATTTATAAACTCTCTTTCTTCTTTTCACAATCTCTGTGACTAACAATCAATAATGTCCCTTCTCACTCTGTAACTTCAACCTTGTAAAGCACCATAAATTTAACTATCAAAACCCTTCTTGCACAATCTCAAGCAAAGCAAGAAAATAACCTTTAGCAACCTTGTGCTTTGATACCAAATTCATAAGGAATTGATTGTTATTTAATGTTGTGCTAATAAGTTTCATATTTAACATAAAAATTCTTTGTTTTGCTTCTTATAAAATGGTTTATACATGTGATTATGATTGAAAATTGAATAAACTTGATGAGATTAAGTGTAATTCATGAACATAAAAGAATGGAAACTAAATATTGAAAAAATCATATAAAACACAGAAAAAAAAAACCAATAGTCAAATACACATGGTTTGTTGAAGAGTTCACCCTCCTGAGCTACATCTCCTTGGTTTAGCTTCAATGGCATGGGCAACTGTATTATTTTAAATTGTGCAAAAGTGTTGTTTTAGGAGTCTCTTGTTTCCTCTACAACTTACTCAATGGCTCCAAATGTTGTGAAACTAGCTCCAAAAATAGAAGAAAAAAGAGATGTCAATACCTTAGAAATAAGCCACTTCGAGGGGCAACCTCCAATACATTACATGAATGAAAAATTCTTGAATGATTCAAATTACAAAACCTCCTTTATATATAGGAGTCCATGGGACCATGATGTAATCCTAGTGAGGCCATAGTGTAATCTAGCACGACCTAACAATAATAATTTAGAGGCACAATAATAACAATATCGGGGTTACAATTCTGATAATAACAATAAGGGTTACACTAACAACAATAAGTGACTATACTAGTAATATAAGGACCCTGCTGTGCACCCCTCTCCAAAAAAGTGTTGTCCTCAACTTGAGTAGCTTTGGGTGTACGTATAAAATTATCATCCTCCCATGTATAGAATCTTCGGTGGGTAAGTTCTTCCACTTGATGTGATACTCTGAAATTGATCGATTTCGTGTTTGTGAGTTCTTGTTTCCGTGACCGCTTTAGGTTCCAATATGATTTTCCTTCCTCATCAAGTTATGGAAATATTGTTTGGAACTAGAAGATTTTCACCTATAACCTTCTTTAAGCATGAAACATGGAAAATTGGATGCACTCGTGAAGAAGCGAGGAGGCTCTGATTTGTGCCATAGTACTTGATCTTTGCAACACCTTGTAAGGACCATAGTACTTTGGCGATAATCTATTATCCTTCTTAGCTTGTGTTAGTTCCTGTAATCAGCAAGATTGGAAAAATTCCGACCGTAGGGAGAAATATCGTTCCAACCACTTTGGGATTCTAGGATCTAGCCCTCTGAATCACGGAGGGATCTCAATAGTCAGATGGATTTGTCTTTGGGATTTTGGGGTAATGATATTGGAGAGCTAGTTATAAATGCCAAGGGTTTGTTTTGTTTTTGGATGGTTGAGCATGATTCTTGTTTGAGGTGGAAAGTTCTAGAAGTAAAAGAGTTTAAAAAGGTGATAAGTTGCAAGCAATCGAGAGTAAGCTTTGGCCCAGGAAGATAGATAATTGGGAGTTTTAGTCCATTGGGCTATGAGTCATAATAGGGTTTAATTGGAATAATGAGGCAAGAGTGGTCCATGGGGCAAGTAAATTATGTCTAAGGATCTCTTTAAAGTTTTATTTATGGAATGAAATGATACAACAAGAAGGGGAATTAAACGGATGCGGAAGAACAAAAGAGAAGCCCAAGATCTGGAAAGTACTTTTTAAACTAGCCAACTTTTGACATACACTTAATAAAAACATGAAAGTCAACTAGGATCTGGTAAGTACTTTTAAACTATCCGGCCTTTGATACACTTTCAATAGAAAACATTTTAAAACAAAGGGAAACTTGAAGCAACGATTTGGAGTAGAAACTAGCGGGTGGACTCTACAAATCCTCTCTAGCTGCAGCTTTACTTGGTTACTTTCAAGAAAAACACAAATATAACATAGAATGGCCTAAGATCACATTAAGTACTTCTAAACTAGCCAACTTTTAACACATTCAAGGGGAAACATTCGGGCAGGTCTTTGGGGATAAAACTAGGACAGGGCACACACTATCTTTCTTAGTTCATCTCTACTTAACATATCTTGAACATAAAATTTAAGAATAATATTTAGCTAGACAATAAGACGAAGACATGACATTCTATGCTTAAAGGCGAATTGAATCATTCCTAAATAGCAAGTTGGAAGAAAACATTCGGATAAAGATTTTACGATCAGAGAAAGTGCGAATATCTGATGAGTCCTAACTCTATGCATGTTGTTCTTTATAAGAGAAGATGAACACATTGAAAACATAAACAAAATAACAAGTTACAATGAGAAAAACATCATTGTCAACATAGATGGAATCCCATAAATCATCTTGTATTGATGCTCCAAACAAATTCTGACTTTAAGTCCAATGCTTTGGTTAGCAATCCATCTAATCATGTCGAGACTAACTTATCTATCCTGGCAAGGCTCAAGGGGCCGATGAACACTATTTACAATCAGAAGTTTCAGCTCAATTACATTTCAAAGTTCAGCAAGCACATCAACCAGCCTACCTGTCTTACACGGTAATATTTACTAGAAGAATGAGGAGGTGAAGTCTAATGAAAGATATCTAAAGATAATTAATACGGGGCATAATGTGGCTATCGGCCTTTGGGGGCTCAATGAAGAAGCTTACATAGGTGTCATACGTATTAAATAATTTACATAAGATTTAAGTTCGGTGGGAGCTCTTTTTGACCTTTGAGGCTCTGTGTGACGTCAGTAACTCTCGCGATATTTTCATTAAGTTTGTTTGTAGAATTTACTCTACGGCTGCGTTGTGAGGCGAGATATCTGATCTTTGATCAATAAATTCGGCACATTTGATTGCTTTGAGGCGCGAGGTGGCATTGTAGTATTTGGGAGGAATCAATTTTCCTCGGATGCGGTGGTGGAGGCTTTGCATTACGTGAACGCTATGATTTCTCCTTTAACTGCGTTTTTAATCGGGGATTAGGCTTTTGATAAACCATTTTAGACTTAATCCCCGAAAATTTAATATTCAATCTTACGTTTTGGTGTGTTCTTGTTTTCTGAGCGTACTCTTTATTTGTGCCCGATTCATTGTGTTTTGTTGGTGCGTAGGGGTACGCGCGAGGGGTGATATGGCATCAATGCCTCATGAAACACCGATGAAACGTGAAGTTTAAACCATGCAAATGATTCTCTTTGATGGATCGGAGGTGGGAGGATCATCACCCTCTACCTACGAGATTTTCTTCAGACATAGCGGAAAAGCCATTAAACCACTGCAAAATACGAACAAATGTTATAAAATCGTGCATGTATAGGTTCTGCCTTGAAGGCACGTGGAGCGAGCATGGCCATTGGATGGCATCATCCAATGGTCGAGATGATCGAGAGGAACCAAGGGAGCGAGGAAAAGAATTTGAATCGGAGCCATCGATCGTGCGGAGATCGACGGTCGGAAGCGGTGAATAAATAATGTGAAGGGTCACATTATTCGAAAAAATAAAATAAAAATGAGAAAAAAAGGTTTAAAACCTACATTTTTTGGCGAAAAATGGTCGAAAATCATGTTCGGGGTTCGGGACAAACGCGGGTGGTCGGATGAGATCAGCCCACGCGCGATCAACGGCGGAGAACGAGGTGTCGAAACCTTAAAAATGCGCCGGACATCAAAAATTTTAATAAAACCTTCTTTGAATAAAGCTCCTGGGTTCGTATTGGGTGACTATGTGAAAAACACATGGAGATCCATCCCAGGTAAACTTTGCCGCGTGGATGTTGATGTGGCACGCGGGGACAGGCAATGGAGTACGGGCCATCGATCTCGTTCGATTGGCCCGGCGGGAATTCTTTTATGGCGTCGTACTTGTGGTTATCGCACGGGCTTCTTCGAGGACGGGCCGACCCTTGTCCGATGGCGGCCTCCGTCGGACGGCGCGCATCAATATCACGCCCACTCCCATCCGATGTTAACGTGCGATGAGGGTGGTTTTGTCACGTACTCGAGGCCACGCGTCGGGCGGTGAATGAATCGCTACCGTCGGGGAAAAAGCCACCTTCCTCTGAAAGCGGTGCGATGAATCCTGCGTGGTTTTGGAATGGTAAGTGGTACAGCGGGGACCACCGGGGGTGATATCACGCGTCGATCTGGATGGGTTCGACGGTGGAGAGCGAATGGAACTTTGCATCGGTGGAAACTTTAGGAAATAATAAAAAACCGAAAAATTAATATAAAAAAAGGTTTATACTTTGGGCGGAATATTGATATTCAATATGGCTTGGCGCCGGCTACGGAGGCCGCGGGTTATATGGAAAACCATGTGACGGGGTTTAGAATGGAGGAGCTAATCAACATCGGGTGATGCGATAAGCGCTTGGAGAGACCCAACGCCTAGTTACGGCACCGGGGCATATGGAGGGGAGGGTTAAAGACTTAGCCCAGGGGCTTAAGTCTATAATATAAAAAAATGCATTTTTATGGATTTTCAATGGTTTTCAAAGAGAATTTGAGGTTGATAAAACAGAAATAAAGGAGACAACCTTAGCAAAGGGTTTTTGATGAGGGAAAGGGGAGGAGAAACATGAAAAATGAAAGATTTTATGGGGGGATGAAGGGGTTAAAATGAGGTTAGTGTTGGAAGGGGATGGAGGGGAAAATGGTGTTTGCGGCGAGTAATCTCTATCAATGAAATTAAACGGAAATTTTAGAGTTCTTAAAAGAACGGGATCAACAATGAAGATTTGGACAAAGGCATGAAGCCTTCAAGATTCTTTAAGATTCAACACTTTTTAACGATAAAATTTGGTTCCTTGAAGGCTCCAAAAATGATTTAGCCACCTTTTGGTATAACAAATTTCATAGGTGGCTAACAGTAGCTCCACTTGGGGATGGTGCCTTCTTGAAGGCATCAAGAACTTCAGACTTGGATTCTCTGGGAGGCTGATCAGTGCCTTATCCATTGGGCTACCTTCCTTTCTGTGGATGATATTCTTTTGTTTTGAAAACATATTAGCAGCCATAAAAACAGTGGATCTTCATCAATACAACCTGTCTACCTACCCAATCCTACTGATCTAACATTTTTTCTTCTTTAGAGTGCACTTGGATTGGAAAACTCTTTTTCAACATTTTATTCTTTTGAAAGAAGGAAAACTAATCTATTTCTACTCTTTGTTTCTCCATGGACTCAGATTAAACAGTCGAGCCCATATGATTCTCTACCTAATCTACTGTCTGTTGGGATTAAATTGTCCAACAGACTTTATTCTCTAAATTCTACAACAGAAATTTAAAAAGCAATCAAGTTAGGATTGAACAGTCTAACTTGATGCTAGTCTATGGCATAAAAACAAACTGCACATAGACATTATTTTGCAAAAAAATTAAAACAAAAATGGAAGGCTTGAGCTCTAAAATTTCAAAGCATTTCCTTCCTCTTTTCTACAGCTCTGTTTTGTCTCTTACTTGAGCTATCTTTCCTTTGCCTATTTGCTATATATTTTAAAGGCTGTTGAAATGTTGAACCAGATTTTTACATATTTTGACTCAAAATTTGAAATAGATTTGAGTCATCCTCTCACTTGGAAACTCAGGTTCAGATTTTGAGCATGTTTGAACCTTTAATTTCTATCCTAAACTATCTACTAATAAGCCAAGATTAAACAGTTTGGCAAATTGAATTCACTATCCTATCAGCATAAAATTTAAAAATAATTAGTCAAGATTAAACAGTTTGACTAACTAGAAGTGTGTTCTTCAGGAGTGGCATTTGATTTTGCAGACTTTCAAATTTGTTTCTCTTTTTGGCATGGGGCTATACCTTTCTTTTTTTCACAATCTGCCCTCTTTTCTTTCTTTTCTTTGTTTTTGTATTTTTTATTTTTTATAACTTTGAATGCAATGATGGGTGGAGTATTTATAATGAGAAAAAAGATAAAAAGGCTTTCGGAACATAACATGGATCAAGAGAAGTAATGCTTAAGCATCCTGCCATTGACAGGACCCCCAAACAATTCTGCTCCATTCAACTCCTGCAAGAAAAATGCATTGTTACCAGCAGCTGAATGGATAGAGTAAGGGCAAAGCCATAAGTTGTCAAATTTTCCGTGCTTTCCCTTGTCTTCCCTCCTTGAGTCCCACGTTAAAACTTTGTCCCCAATATTGAAATTGCTGGCCTTGGTTCTTCTGTCAAAAAGCTTTTTAATGCTGTCCTGCTTTTGCAATGCTTTGTTATAAACTTCCTCTCTGGTTTGCTGAAGATGAATGGTCTGATTTATTCTTCTGATCATGTCATTTTCTTTAGTTTGCAACTCTTGAATCAACTTCATCATTGGTACACCAAGGCTGTTTGGAAAAATTTCATTAGTACCATACACAAGCTCGAAAGGTGACATGCCAATAGATTTATTCAAAGTCAATCTGTCAGTCCAAAGTGCATGAACTAGCTTTGTGTGCCAAGAATTTTTGTTGTCCTCCAACAGTTTCTTGATTATGTTCACTAAACCTTTGTTTGAGGATTCTTCAAGTCCATTACCTTGAGGGTAATAGGCCGTGGAATGCCCCAATGTTATCTGATATCTGTGACAGAATTCAACCATCTTCTTTGATCCAAATGTTGCTGCATTATCAGTGATGATCTTGGTAGGACAGCCAAATCTAGAGAGAATATTATTCTCTATGAATTTTATAATAATAGAATCATTGGCCTGCCTACAAGGTATGGCTTCTATCCACTTAGTGAAATAGTCTGTGGCAGTGAGAATCCATCTATGCTGGGCAGAAGATGGTGGATGGATTTCTCCTATGAAGTCAAGTCCCCACTGTTGAAAAGGGGCTTCAATAGTGATTGGATGCAGAGGTAGGGGTAGTAGTTTTCTTTTGCCTTCAAAAAGTTGACATTTATGACAGGCAATGATCATCTTGTGTATATCAGGAAAAAGAGTAGGCCAATAGAAACCAGCCCTCAAAATTTTGTTGGTTGTTGTCTTCCAGTACAAATGACCTCCACACTCTCCTTCATGGAACTTGTGCTTAACCTTCTCTGCATCATACTCAGGCAAACATTTAAGCAATACACCACTTGCATTTTTCCAATAAAGACATCTATCTATAATGCAATAGTTTACAGCTTTTAACTTTAGGAACCTTGCCTTTGTTTTTTTCAAACCAGGAGGTGTATTCAAATTAAGCAAAACATAAATTATATCAGCATACCAAGAGGAATTCATAAAATGGTTTTCAACAATGGGAGTTGAGATTTCCTCTTGATCATCCAAAGCATCAATCATATTAATATCAAGAACTTCAAAATTTGATTCAGCCATTAATCTAGCTAGACCTTGGCCTTTGATGAGTTTAGTGGGTTTTATCTCTAAATCATATTCAAGGATAACATCAATCCACTTACCTCTCTTACCATCTGGGTCCTGTGTTAGAATGTCTTTCACAACTGAATTTGGGACAAAGGCAATGACGTGTGAGTGAAGGATTTATACTCTGAAGTCTTTCAAAGCTTTAATCAAAGCAAAAGCTTGCTTCTCCATAATGTTATACTTCAAAGGAGAATCCCTCAATGCCTTGCTAAAGAATGCAATAGGCTGCTCTTGTCCTTGTGTATTTTTCTGTAAAAGGACAGCAGCTATGGTATGTTTTGATGCAAACAAAAAAATATAAAAATCCTTTGAAAAATCAGGACTTATTAGAACCGGTGTTTTGGTTAATGCTTGTTTCACCAGCTCAAAGGTCTCCTTTTCTTCCAAGGTCCATTTTACCCTTTGCTCCTTCTTCAACATGTTTGTGATATTTCTAAGAAGCTCAGCCAAGTTGGGGATGAACCTTCTCAAAAAGTTAATCTTTCCAATGAAAGATTGCAACTCCTTGATGTTCCGAGGATGAGAGATTTGCAATATGGCCTCAATCCTTTTGGGATCTATCTTAATACCCTCTTCTGAAATGATGTGCCCAAGAAGTTTACCTTCTTGGAGCCCAAATAGTGTTTTCTTAGGGTTTAAAGATATCCCAAACTTTCTGCATTTCTCAAAGACTGTTCTTAAATGTGCTAAGTGCTCTTCATCTATTTTTGAAAACACAGTGACATCATCAAGGTATACAATGATGAAGTAGCCCAGTTCTTCCGAGAATGCTATGTCCATTGCTCTCTGAAAAGTTTCTCCAACATTCATTAGACCAAAAGGAATTTTCACATACATGAAAGTGCCCCATGGTGTATTAAAGGTTGTCTTTAATTGATCAGCAGGGTGAACTAAGATCTGATTGTACCCTGAATAGCCATCCAACAAAGAAATTCTTCTAGACCCTACCACTCTTTGTAAAATATGATCCATCTTAGGTAAAGGGTAGTTGTCTTTTAATGAAGCTTTGTTTAAGTCTCTAAAGTCTATACAAAGCTTGATCTCTCCATTTTTCTTCCTAATTGACACCAAATTAGACATCCACTCATAATATCTAATAGGGACAATAATACCAGCATCGTACATTTTCATGATCTCCTTCTGAACCAAAGGCAACTGAACGGGGTTAATTATGTGTATTTTCTGTTTGAATGGTTTTTTATTCTCCTTGAGAGGGATTTTGTGCTGTATTATTTCAGTGTCATAGGATTTTAGATCTTCGTAACTCCTCGCAAAAACATCATAAAACTCTTTAAACAACTCTATGTATTTGAGTTTGATGTGGGCTAGTAAATGTTTAGACAGTTTAATCATTTTTGGTTTTTTCTCATTGCCTATATTGCACTCTTCCACTTCAGTCTCTACAGGTTCCGGTTTTGGCTTCTTTGCCACATCGTTAAAATCAAACAACTCTTCTAATGGTGTCAGACCTTTTGGAAACCTTTCATCATTAGAGTCCAGAGTTTCTAACTCCTATGTTTCTAACTCTGCATTCAATTCTATTTTGTTCTTAAGTTTTCTTGTCAGAAAATTAATATTGACAAGCTCAGGAGACAACTCTTCTTTGCCAAGAAAATTTTCTTCACTGCAATCTATTTCATAATCTGAGTCCGAACTGTTTCGTTCGAATTCATTTCTGAATTGCATGAAGTCTTCTATTTGTTTGTCTATGTTAAACACTTGCCAATACTTTTCATTATCAGGCACAACTGGTCTAAATTTTATCTGAGTTGTGCAATCTTTGGTTTCATATGGTGTTAAGCATGTTATAGCTGCAAAGGCTAAATTGTGGGTGGAAATATTTCTTTTTCTTGGGACAAAAATCAGTTTGAACTCCTCAAATTTTTTTAAAAGGTCCATGACATTGTTTCGGTAGGCCCTAAGTCTAGGATGATTTGTGTTATACTCCCCATTGACTTGCCTAATGACTAACTCTGAATCCCCATATACATTGATTCTTTTGGCTCCTAACTTTTTCAATAGATGTAAGCCTAAAAGCAGGGATTCATATTTCGCTATGTTATTGGAACATTGAAAGTTTAATTTGTAGGAAATGCTTTCTGTGTGGTTGTTTTCAGTGTTGGAAATCTAGACACCTGCACCAGCATTGTTCCTAGTGTAGGATCCGTCAAAAAAAATACTCGATAGAGGACTATTTTTTGTTTCATCCTGGTTACTGTCCTCTTCAACTAACGTGCTTCCTGATTGTTGGGGAATATCAGCACTTAGTTGTAATTTTTTTGATTCCCCAAGATTTTCGTTTATTTGAGGGATGCTTGCTCGACTGTCAAGGTTTAAGAGTAATGGACTCATGACTTGTAGCTCAAGACCTTTGTTTGATTTGCTAGAGTTCTCAGGTTCAGAAAAAAGTTCTGACATTCCTACGTTATCTTATTCCTCCTCTCTATCTGTCATTAAATCAAACAAGGTCACTTGTTCACTAAAAGTTTCATCATTGAAAAGGATAAATGAATCCAGGCCCTTGTCTACAGAATAAAGGGGAGAGTTCTGTGGTCTGTCTTGGCTTGTAACTATGTATTGCATATGGGACTTCCTGTAAAGTCTTCTAGTCTAATTGAAAATAGGGATAGTCGCATAGGTCATGTCCATCTACATAGTCCCTTGTAACTTAGCCCCCCAAGATCTTGATAATAGCATTCCATATTTTGGGGGCACATCAGCCACAACAATATCCATTACTAAGCATTTGGCTGGAATTTGGGCTAAGTTAACAAAGAGGTATTTGATTAATCCTAAACATTTTACTCTACTTGAGTCAAAGGAGTAAAGATCTTTGTAAGGTCTGGTGATTTCTAGATCAAGGCTCTCCATTACAGATTTAGGAATTAAATTATGAGAAGCCCCAGAATCATGCATAGCGTTATGCAAAATCTTGTCATGAACATTTAAACTTACATAAAAGGGAGGAATAGATCCCTCTTGATATCTACCTTCAATCTTAGGGCCAAAAATCAGCTCTGGTTGATCATCGTTAAGATTGACTGTGTCATGAAAGTCCTCTATGTTTAAAGCCTTCAAAATTTGGGTCCTAAATACGTGCTGGGCAGCTAACTCAGTCAAGGGAACAGAGATTTTGATCTTTAAAATTTCCTGCTCCAGGCTGAAAGGAATTTGACTCTTTAAAGTGCTGGTCTCAGCCTTATTAGCTGTCACTCTATCAGCAATATCAGCTTGTTGATTTGTCCTTTTTACATTTGACAAAATGGTTTTAACAGGAGTACTAGCTGAGATGTTAGTACTACTAATGTCTGCACTTTGTTTTTCATTGTTTTGAGTGCCTTTCTCTTTACCATTATTAGAATTTATAGCCACTACTCTGTCCTTTTGTTTGACCATTTTAGGCTTGGTTGCAGTGTTGTTTTGTGAAAATTTGTCAGAAGTTTTGTTTTCGGGGGTTTGTTGACTGGTTTTGCTTCTAAGTTCATATTCTCTTCGAGATTCTATGATGACATTTTCCATGTCTTGATAATAAATTTCATCATCATCTCTTTTGTCATCATAAGGTGCGTATAGACCTTGTTTTCTATCATAATGAATCTCAAAGTCATCATTATCTACCCCAGCATGTTGATATCATCTTCCTCTATTATCTCATCTACTTCCTCGACCTCACTTACATAGTTTTGATGAAAGGGAGGAGTGATCTATTGATCATCTTCCTTAGGTCTGTTTGGAGGTTGTTTCCTTCTAAAATTCTAATTCTGGTTCCGGTTTCTATTTTGAGGAGCAGTTTGGTTTTGAATGGCTTGTGCTCTCTCAAGGATGCTCATTTTCTTCATCATCTCCTCCATCATTCTCTCTATCTTTGAGTTGGAAGTAGATGGTGTGTTTTCCTCTCTAAATGACACTCTCTTCTCATTTTTCATTCTTGATCTCTTCTCTATCAAGTTGACTTCCATAGCAAGAGCCCCTTTTTTCATCTCTTCAAGAGTTGCAGGATCTCTCTCTCTCAGCTAATAGGCCATCTCAGAGTCAAACCCTTTAGGAAAATTGTTTAAAGCTGAGCCTTGCGGAGGTTTTAGATCTGGGGAAAGGGAATTATACACACTGTTAAATCTAGTGCAATAAGCTTGCACACTTTCCCCAGTGTTTCTATGGAGGTTCTTGTAATCAGAAAGGAATTGGAGAGGATTCTTCTTTACTTCCCATTTGTTCAAGAATGTTTGATGCAAGGCTTGGAGATCATTGATACTATGGGGGGTTAAACCTTTAAACCATTTTCTTACTTCTCCCCCCAGACTTTGAGCAAATAATCTAAGCTTGACAGAATCATAATCAATTTCATTTCTGTAAAAGTAGTCATTCATCTTATCCACATGTTGTGATGTAGTTGTAGTATTACTAGCATCATATAATGGAATTTTGGACTGATAGTCCTGTGGGAGATTGACTAATGGTACAGGAAGGACTAAGGGAGAATACCATGCTGCCATGATATGTGGTGGGGTTGGATTCACAAGGGGTGGATTAACAAAAGGGAAAGTGGGCTAAACTGGAGTGGTTTGAATAGTGGATGTAGGGAGAGAAAAAATGGATGGACCAGGAGTAGATTGTTGAGCTGACCTTGGATGAGAGACACCTAGGTTTTGAAGGAAATGTAAATCAGGAGGTCTTGTTTCTCTGCTACTAGGATGTTCACTTGTTTCAGGAGATGAAAGTGAAGACTCAGAATCTAACTGGTCTAAATCACCAAGAGACCTAGTTCTAAATGGATTTACTAAGTCAACTTGTGATTGTTGTAGAGCTGAAAGATTTTCAGGGAATGAATTAGCTCTCAAGGGTGATCTGAAAAGAGTTGATAATTTAATCCTAAGAGACTTCCTAAGAATACTTTCTAGGTTATCAACTATCTCAGGTGGATCAGGGTCAGGATAGGCTCTAGTGTGAATCTTTCTAGGAGCCACTATGATGTGTTTTTCAGACCCAAATAAACAGGAAAAGTTCAACCAGGTATGACAGTCTTTGAGAGGTTAACTAGTCTGTTTACACAATTTTTAATCCTGCAGTCCTCTAACGGAGTTTGAATGATATTACAATGATAAGGGTTCTTCCCAGTGGAGTCTTAAGGTCTTCTCAGGATTGTGGAGTCACCAAGTGGAATTTTTTAGCTCATAAGGAGGTAAAAGGTTTTATGGTCCACCACCATGTTTATTGGATACCAATCTGAAATATTTTTGGTTTTTTCTGAGTTATTTTTCAGTTTTGTGGTTTGTAAGAATATCCTAACTCAGTTTCAAAACTTAGCTACGGTTATGAGACAAAGACAATCTACTCTTATGGCTAAGCCAGCTGATTTTTCAAGGTTAGATAAAGACTCATGAGAATCCTAGGGTTTTCCTAGTTTGTCACTGATTCAAACAAGTTTCATCATGATTACCATTTCTTGGTAGTGCTTGAAAAGGCTTCTTTTTACTTACAAGGTTTTATGAAGTTTAAGGGGAACCAGAGATTCTGGGTTCGGTTCCCAAGCGGAGTCGCCAGAAATGTTAGCACCCTGTAATCAACAAGATTGGCAAA
This sequence comes from Pinus albicaulis, assembly GCA_034641835.2. Classification (NCBI taxonomy): domain Eukaryota; kingdom Viridiplantae; phylum Streptophyta; class Pinopsida; order Pinales; family Pinaceae; genus Pinus; species Pinus albicaulis. The sequence goes on along the minus strand of CM076570.1, from coordinate 1,123,759,831 downwards.
AGTTTGACTGCAAGGAGAACATCGTTTCAACCACTTTGGGATTCTAAGATCTAGCCCTCCTGAATCCAGAGAGGGGTCTCTCCAATAAGTGCAAAGATGGATTTTTCTTTGAATTTTTGGGTGATGATATTAGGCTAGTTACGAAGGTCAAGGGTTTTGTTTGTTTTTGTATGGTTGAGCATGATTACTGTTTGAGGTGGAAATTTATAAATGCAAAGAGTTTCAAACGTGTGAATTTGCAAGTAAATAGAACAAGCTTTGGCCAGGAAGATAGATAATTGCGTGTTTTAGTCCATTGGGCTATGGAGTCATAATAGGGTTTAATTGAAACAGCAAGAGGCAAGAGTGGTCCATGGGGCAAGTCGTCTATGTCTAAGGATCTCTTTAAAGTTTGATTTATGGAATGAAATGATACAACAAGAAGGGGAATTAAACAGATGAAGAACAAATAGCAGCCTAAGATCTGGTGAGTACTTTTAAACTAGCCAGCTTTTGACATACTCTTAAGTAAGACATGAAAGTAAACTAGGATCTCGTAAGTACTTTTAAACTAGCCAGCCTTTAATACACTTTCAATAGAAAACATATAAAAACAGAGGGAAACACTAATGATAACAAAGGATGGTCTAAGATCTGGTAAGTACTTCTAAACTAGCTAGCTTTCAACACATTCCAAGGGAAACATTCAAACATTATTTGGGGATAAAACTAGGACCAGGGCACACCATATCTTCCCTAGTTCATCTCTACTTAACTAATACTGAACATAACATTTAAGAATAATATTTAGCTAAGACAATAAGACGAGGGAACGCCAGCATTCCTATGCTTAAACTGAATTGAATCATTCCCAAATAACACAGATTAGAAGAAAACATTCAGATAAATATTTTCAGTCAGAGAAGGGTACTGGTATACAGTAGGTCCTAACTCCATGCATGTTGTTCTTTATAAGAGAAGATTAAACACAGTGAAAACAGAAACAAAATAACAAGTTACAATGAGAAAAACATCACCGTCAACATAGACCAAGATCCCATAAATCAACTTGTATTGATGCTCCAAACCAGTTACAGCTTTAAGTCCAATTCTTTAGTTTAGCAATCATCTACACCTCCCAGACTAACTTATCTATTACAAGCAGAGCTCCAAGAGCTAGTGAACACTATTTACAGATAGAAGTCTCAAGCTCAATTACATTTCAATGTCCAGTAGCCAAATCAACCAACCCCTCTCTCATCTTCTGCAGTAGTATTTATAGAAGAATGAGGAGGTGAGATCTGATAAAAGATCTCCAATTATAATTAATGCAGTCTTAATGGCTTCTTGGCCTTTCTGGGGCTCGATGAAGAAGCTTACATAGGTGTCCTCTGTATTAAATCATTTACATTAAGATTTAAACTCGGTGGGAGCTCTTTTTGACTTTTGAGGCTCTTTGTTGTGTAATAGTCACTCTGTTGATATTTTCTACATTAATTTCCTTGGCATAATTTACTCTCTGGCTGCACTTGAGACAAATATCTGATCCTGATCAATAACTTTGGCCTATGATATGAATGCTTTGAGGTATAGGTGGCAATGTGGTAGCTGGGAGGAATTGATTTGCCTCAGATGTGGCGGTGGAGGCTTTATGTATGATGAACCTTTATGATTTTTCTTTTAACTGTGTTTTAATTGAGGATTAGGCTTTTGATAAACCATCTTAGACGTAATCCCCACATATCTATCTTCAATCTTCTGTTCTGGTATATTTTTGTCTTTCGACACTGATACTCTTTGATTTGTGCCTGATTCACTGTGTTTGTTGGTGTGCAGGGCTGCGTAGGGGTCGTGTGGGATCAATGCCTCTTGAATTATTGATGAAACATGGAGTTGAACCCTGCGAATGATTCCCTTTGATGAATCGAAGGCAGGAGGATCGTCACCCTCTGCCTTTGATTTTTCTTCAAACATAGCAGAAAAAACCACTGGAACCCTGCAAAATACGAACAATGTTATAAAATCCTGCATATATAGGTTTACTACTTCAGAGGACATGTGGGGAGAGCATGGTCGTTGGATGGAATCATCCAACGGTCGAGATTGATTAGAAGGGTTCAAAGGGAAATGGAGGAGGAATTAAATTGGAGCTGTCGATCGCGCAAAGATCGACGGTCGGGAGTGGAGACGAATAGTCAAAGCGAATAAGTCATTTTTTGGAAAAATGGAGAAAATGGATTAAAACCTTTGTTTTAGATAAAAATGGTCACAAAATCAAGTTTGAGGATCGGGAGAAACGTTGGTCGTCGGATGAGATTGGTCTACGCGATCAACGGCGGAGAACGGGCACCAAAAAACCTTTACAAAATATGACCGGATTTCAAGCCTCTAATAAAATTAGGATGAATAAAAACCCCCAGGTCCATAACTACTGACTGGGCAAGGAAATAGAGTGATCGAGCTCGGAGAAGTTCAATGAAACACGTCGTACCTTGGACTAACACACAGGCTTCTCCAGAGCGTGATGACCATCCAATGAGCTAGCCTCAGATCAGACGGTGGACGCTAATATCGTGTCGGGCCCATGTCTGACTTTTTAATGCACGATGAGGGCGGTATTCGAAATTTTCTCAAGGCCACGTGTCAGCTGGTGGATGGTATCACTGCCAAACGAAAAAAACTGCCTCCCTCTCAAAAAGCGGTGCGATGGATTCCGCCCGGTTTTGAACAGCGAGTGACTGGCGGGGACCACCGGGGCGATAGATTGTACGCCATCGATCTGCAGATCAGATCGACGGTGGAGAGTGAATGGAACTTTGCACTAGCGGGAAATGTTATGATATAATAAAAACCGACAAATTAGTATAGACAAAGGTTTATACTTCGAGGGGCGAAATATTTATTTACAATACGGCCTGGTGCCTGTCTGCGGGGCCATGGGTTATATGGAATGCAACATGATCGGGGGTTATAGTATAAAGGGCTAATCGGCATCAGAGATTTCAATAAAGAGAAAAGACTTGTGCGCTGCATTTCCCCCGATGCGATAAACGCCCAGATGGCTTAGCGTCTGGTTCCAGCACCAGGGCGTATGGAGGGGAAATGGTTAAGGACTTAGCCTAAGGGGGCTTAAACCTTAACACAAAAATATGTATTTTTATGGAGTTTTCGATGTTTTTCAGAGGTTTTGTGGGTTTTGATAAAGCAATGAAGGGGTCTTAAACCTTATCAAAGGGATTTTGATGAAGGGAAAGGGGAAAATGAGTTTAGTTTTGGAAGTGGAAGGAAGGGGAAAATGGTGTTTGCAGCAGTATTTTGTCTTTGAAATTAGCAGAATTTCCGAGTGTAAAATGGGCACCTCAGTGAAGATTTGGACAGAGGCATGAGGCCTTCAAGAGTCTTCAGGAGGGGTTTTGGTGGAAGGGAAAAAGGGGAAAAACATGAAAATGAAGGATTTTGTGGGTAACAAAGGGATAAAAATGAGGCTAGTTTTGGGAATGGAAGGAAAGGGAAAATGGTGTTTGCAGCAGTATTTTTCCTTTGAAATCAGCAGGATTTCTGAGTGTAAAATGAGCACAGCAGTGAAGATTTGGACAAAGGAATGAGGCCTTCAAAAGTCTTCAAGAGCCAACAATTTTTTGCAATAAAATTTGTTCCTTGATGGCTCCAAAAATGATTTAGCCACCTTTTTGTATAACAAATTTCATAGGTGGCTAACATGGTGCATATGCTACAGGGTATTAGGCCACACTAAGGATCAGTGCCCTCTGTTGTCATATTATATGCAGACTGGGGGACCAAGTCCATTACACCCAAAAGACATTGTTGGACCAAGTACCCCCACACTATGGTACATTGATTGTAGGGTAGTAGGAAGGCATGATACAGACCACTGCCCATGATTAGGTGCCTATGTACCAGAACTAAAGAAACATTGGTGCAAATTCTAATCGTCGGTGGGTCACGTTGAGAAAAAATGTCGAACATATGACCTGATGATAGATAGGTGGAACCTATACAGGGTGCAGGCTAACCCTTCATCGCCAGCGTCTCCCTCTAGGCAAGGAGGATCCCCTGCAAGAGGGCGGGGAGGAGGGAGAGGTGGAGGCGCAGGTCAAGGAAGAGGGAAACTAATTTTCTACAATTGTGGGGATGTTGGACATTATTCAAGGGACTTCCCGAACCCTATGCGCCAATCCTACAGGTATTGCATACAGTTTGATCATGTAATTGAAGATTGTCCTGTGTTGATAGCTAAAATGCAGGAAAAACAATATACACCAACGTAAAATATACAACGGGTTAAGGTGAAACCGCGTGATGATGGGCCAATATCAATGTAATTACGCATTGTGGCATTGCCACCAGAGGAGCGGAGGAAAAATTTACAACTGAACCGCTAATTACGAATGCCTCTGAAAAAAAGGAAATCTTGGATCCACGGAAAGAGAAAGAGATCTTCATCGAAGCAAGGAAGGATTTTGCAAGGGACAAAGCATCCACCTTGAGGACTTCTGCAGATCCAAAGGTAGATGAAGCAGTTAAGCCATTCCTTCAATCATGTATGAAGTTACTACGCAATCAAAAGGCAGTGGAGAATCTCCAAGTATTAATAGGCAGTTGTGCCGAAAAGGAAGCCCCCTGAACGGAGGTTAAAGTTGTGAATAAGATTTATAAGAACAAGAAAAGAACTGGTTGGGAGATGCGTATGACTACTTAGATTGGAGAATATGAGATGGACCAAGTCATCCTGGATCTGGGATCTGATGCCAATGTCCTGACCAAACAAACCTGGAAAAGGATGGGAGAACCCAAACTAGAATGGTCGACTACTCACTTATGTATGGCTAACTAGCAGAAGATCATTCCATTAGGAAGGTTTCCCAAGGTGGTGGTAAACACTATGGGAGTTAAATTCTACGCAGATTTCGAGGTAATCTAGATTGTGGATGATGTGGACCCTTACCCTGTGCTCTTAGTACTCGATTGGGCTATTAACATGGGAGGTATCATCAATCTGAAAAGGAGGAGAATGGTCTTAGAGAATGATGATACGTGGATAATAGTCCCCCTAGATCCAATGGAACGTGAACGATATACAGATTCGGTGCTCGATGAGGAGGATGTTGACCATATTTACAAATTAACTGCCCAGGATGATTGGATCAAACCTACAGCTGATGGCATGTTGTGTTGGGAGAAAGATAGCTCATGTCTCTCAGACTCAGATGGCGAATTAGAAAACTGGCAGAACCGGTTGCATGACGTGTCTGCGTTGCACTGCCTCAAGATCATGAAGAGCTTCCTGTGCATTTACTCAATGGTAAGAGAACTACCTTACTTCGATGGTTCTGGTAGTGTTAATGAATTTATTAAAGCATTAGAAACAGATGTCCCTGAGGAACGAATATTTTGGGCACTTGATTTGGTTATGCGTGCGAACCCTGCGCAGTGGTGGGAAACCCATAAGGGGGCTTTTCAAGATTGGGAGGAAAGACGAAAAATGATGCTTCTATGATTTGGACCTCCAGTCAACCCACCCATGGAGATTTTTTCCAGCCGTCAGGACCCGTGTAAGTACTTGGCTATGTGGATGGAGGTATGGAATGAAAGGACCTGTAATGAATGGGTCCATATGTTTATTCACGCCTTAGGACCAATCCCCACCACCTGGTATTTAGATGCGGAGCTACACAAATGCACTCGCCACTGGGTTACAATGACAGAGGATTTCATGGTGAAATTTGGTTTACTTGGAGGGATGGACAAATTGGATGAAGCCCTGAAAGATATAGATGCTCTTGTGTTTGATGAGTCTTTGCCTTGGAAAGAATATGTTGTGTCAGCTTGGGATGCGCAGATGTAGGATATTTTCAACTATCGAAATTTGTTAGCGGAGGGCTGTGACAAGGATCCCAGGAATGTCACCATCCCAAAGTCAGAAGGAGAGCATGCAGTTGGGGGATCCCTATTGTAGACAGTCGATGTTACCAAACCATTAAAGTTGAAGGAAGTCAACATTGGGATGGAGGAGAAACCCAAGTTGTCCAAAATTGAGGATTACTATGACAATGATATTGTTGGGAATATTGAGGAACTGCTGACCAAATATCAAGAGCTATTACCTACAAATTTATCTGAGCTCAAGGGCATCGTAGGAGATTTGGGTGTCATGAAAATCACCTTGAAGCCGGATGCACGTCCTGTCAAGCAGCGGCCCTATCGGCTGAACCCTAATTATAAGTAGAAATTCAAGGAGGAAATATATAAGATGGTGGTCATAGGTATCATTGAGCTAGTAGAACATTTTTATTGGGTAAGCCCAATCGTGATACAAGGAAAGAAAACCAAAGGAGAGATAAGGATCTTTGTAGATCTGTGCAAGCTGAATGATGTTTGCATGCATGATCCCTTCCCTACGCCATTCTCTGATGAAATCGTGGATAATGTGGGAGGTTAGGAGGCATACTCATTCACTGATGGTTTTTTAGGGTACCATCAGATCATAATTTCACCAGAAGACAGCAGCAAGACATCCTTTGCAATCGAATGGGGCTCCTTCGAGTACACTATCATGCCATTCAGACTAAAGAACGCCCTTGCCATTTTCTCGCGAGTAGTTGTAGCAGTATTCAAAGAGTTCATCCATAAGTTTCTCGAGGTTTATTTTGATGATTGGGAAGTATTTGGATTAGTGAAGAAGCATGTGTTGAACCTATTCATGATGTTGGATACCTGCAGAAAAACACCAGATCTCGTTGAACCTAAAGAAGTGCATATTCTGCATACCGTTTGGGATTTTGTTGGGACACATCGTATGCCAGTAGGGATTGAAGGTTGACCCAGCCAAGATTGTGGTTATCATCAATTCAGGAGTCCCCACCTTAGATAAAAAACTAGACTCTATCTTAGGTCACACAAGTTACTACAAGAAGTTTTTTCAAGGGTACGCCTTGATCACTGTGCCAATGGAAAAGCTGCTAAATAAGGATGTATCCTTCTTCTAGGATGAGGAGTGTCAGAAGAGTTTTGACCTACTGAAAGAAAATATGATCACTTCACCTATTCTAATATTTCCAGACTAGGCAAAGGTCTTTCATGTACATGTGGATGCATCAGGAATCTCCCTAGGAGTTGTCTTAGCACAGCCAAGAAAAGGAGGCATTGATCATCCAGCTCCGTTTTCTAGCATGAAACTCTCTAGCACAGAGCGCAACTATTCTAATACAAAATGAGAAGCGCTGTAAATGGTGTATTCCCTGCAGAAATATAGGCACTATCTATTGGGAGGACACTTTAAAATGTTCACTGACCATTCAAATTTAAAAAACCTGGTCAATAAGCCTATATTGGGGGGGAAGATTTGTAGATGGTTGTTACTATTTCAGGAGTATGATTTTGAAATTATTGTGAAGTTGGGAAGACTGAATGTAGGACCTGATCACATGTCTCAGATTGATATTGGGGAAGAGCCAACTCTGGAAGAAGGATTACCCTATGTGAAACTTTTTACTATCAAGGTGGTTGACAGGCACTTTGCAGACATTATTCATTTTTTGACCAATGGGAAGGCACCTATAGACTACTCAATATAATAGAAAAAGGATTTGGTTGCCTATGCAAATAATTTCACTCTAATTTCAGTCAATTATACAAGTTGGGAGCAGATGAGGTATTGCGGAGGTATGTATTAGAACATGAGAGACAAGCTATCTTGGTTGAGGCCCATAGAGGGGTGGCAGGCAACCACTATGTAGGGAAAGCCACTATGCAGAAGGTGCTGAGAGCGAGATTGTGGTGGACCACATTGCATAGCAATGCACATGTGTACTATTGAGCCTATGATGCATACCAAGAAACTAGGAAGCCTTCGCGTAGAGATGAAATTCCCCTGCAACCTCAGATGGCTTTGCAGGCATTTGAAAAATGGGCTATAGACTTTGTATGTCCAATCAATCCCTTGGGAAAGAAGGCTGCTGCAAATTACATCATTACTGCCACTGATTATGTAGTGAGATGGGTAGAGGCAAAGGCTGTGAAGGATTGTACTAGAGATACCATTTTGCACTTCATATTTGATCATATTCCGACCAGGTTTGGCTGCCCAAATATCTGAATGAGTGATAGAGGTGCGCATTTTGTTAATGAAACTATTGAAGCTTTGACAGAAGAATTTCAGATCCACCATGAAAGAAGCACCCCATATCACCCACAAGCTAATGGCACAGTAGAGGCTTTCAACAAAATTTAGGAGCATGCGCTAAATAAGGTCTGTAATTCCAATCGGAGTGACTCATACGTGCGCATCCCTTCAGTACTATGGGCCTATAGGACTAAATGCAAGAAACTGACCGAAAGACTCCTTTTAAGATGATATATGGACAGGAGGTTGTCATGCCCATGAAATATATTTTCTCCAGCCTCCACATTGCAGCTTTTACAAATATGGTGGAACCTGACATCATGAAGGAATGCTTGGCATAGCTGGTTGCCTTGGAAGAGGATCGAATTATTGCTAATTTTCACTAGCAATTTTAGAAGGCTCGAAAAAAATATTGGCATGACTGGCACATCCGAAAAAAGGTGTTTAAGAAAGAAGAATTGGTGTTGCTCTAAGACATTCAGTTTGCACGCCATCCAGGCAAGTTTCGTAAGCACTGGTTAGGTTCATATATAGTAAAAGAGATTACAGATGGTGGTGCGGTGTGTATAGCTATGCTACGCGGACACTATCTGCCGAGTACGTTAATGAAAGTCATATGAAACCTTACAGGGACAACCTAGCGCTGACCAAATGACTATATGGCCGGAGTATATACGTTAATAAATTTTCACGCACTAGGAAGGGAAGGCGCAGGCAGGTGCGATGGGAGCACAATGGTAGCGTGCATGTAAGTAGACACGGGAAGGCGCGATGGAGGCACAAGGGTAGTGTGCAACCAGAAAAGCTAGTCATTGGAACATTAAAACTAGGTGAAAAAGCGATTTTACCATTGGATGGAGTGGGTATTTGGCATTTAATGCAGTGTTCTTGGAGGATGCTTTACCGTTGTCTTGATGGTAAGTTGCATTTAATGATAATCTAACTGTTTTTACCCATGTTAGCCTATAAAAGAAGGGGCACAGGTCATAATCGTTTCCTTTTCTTTCTGAAGATCTTATGCCCTGTGTTTTGCTGCGAATTTTTTGTTTCTTCTACCCACACCATCTGTATGTCTAGGCAAGCTACCCCTTTCAATAGTAGTAATCTCGAGTTTATATTTAATGCAAGTATGACTGCCTCTAACCCCGCTAAGTTGTCGCCCATTATGGCCTCCACTGAGATAGGGTCCAAAGATGTTTTTGAAGTAACATCTCATGTCGAAGAGGTCATGTCCACACCAGCCAAGTAAAAGGGAAAGGGAAAGGGGAAGGATAAAGGAAAATAATAGGGTAAGGATAAGGGGAAGGGGAAAGCCACGAAGTGGGCTTCGGCAAAGCCGCACACCTCCCCCAGGATTGTGCACTCCCCCAGGGACGTGCCCCAGGAATGCTCGCCCAATCACTCAAAGCGACCCATGTCAGCCCAGGAAGAAGCTCTACTGCTAGCTCTGCTCTCGTGGCTACCAAAGTATGTTAAGCCAAGAAATCCGATGTTGTGCATCCCCAAAAATGTAGATGTTGTTGGTCCCGCAACAGGTCCCTTTCATCGGGGAAATGTTTGGCATCATTCCGGCCATTAAATTTGATGACCATGACTTAGCTAATGAAAACACCTTTCTGAATCTGGCCCCAGAATTGTATCTCAATCGCATATTATATGACGACATACTGAAGGTGGAACCAATGTCGTGGGCATGCAGGTTACAGGCACTAGGAATCTTGAATTTGTTGTACATCCCCTACTTCAGGCGATATTCTATCACCAGTTTGGCCATTCTTCAGTTGCTTGTGCTAGTCAATGATGGATTCTTGGGGATCCAAGTTTGCATCCCTATTGACGTTGCGTTGATTCATAGGATCACCAATATGCCTATGAAGGGGCCCTATCCCATGAAGGGATTCTGGAAGAAGTACGAGAAAACGGTGGCTGATGACATTCGGTAAAAATACAAGGTGGACTACGACAAGAGAGGGTTCCTAGTAGAGAGAATAATTGACACAGGAGTGCGCATGGGCTCTTTGCTACTTCGATGTAAGCTAATGCGCAAATGTAGGCCATCAGCCGTACTTGCATATGTTATTCAATGGCAGGGTAGTGCTACAAGGGGGTCTGCTACAACAGGTCGCAACACCTATGTGAAGAATTCTTGGACAACGTGCACGAGGCACAAGTTTAGGGTAAGCCTTTCTGCTACTCTTGGCTACCGCTACTGATGGCCCTGGTTGCATGGGAAATTCCTGACGATGCGATGCTCCTATTGTGGTTCATTTTCATTTTCCTTTATTTTATTTTCAAAAATACAAAAAAAGCATATATGATAAAATTTAAATCCTTCATATGTGTGAAAATCATTTCATATTCTCATATTGATCAATTAATTATTTTTTGGAGCATGTGAAGGTGGGACCGAGTGTTCCAACTAAGACCCATGCAAGTTGTCAGGTGGGATTAAAGCTAGTTTCATTTGATATAGATCAGCGGGAACCCGCGGGCACGAATAGCTCGCAGGTTAGTAGAGGAGGTGCCTCCGCAGTTGACCCTGCTGACCATCAGCTAACCAAGATCGATAATTCTCATCCACTACTGGGGCAGGACCCCGACGGATGCTCCATACCCTGGAGCCTCCCCGCAGTGACGTATGCATCTAGTTGGTGACAACTCATCTATCATGTCATACGTATTGTTACTTGTCTGTTTAATAATTAATTCGACATTAATGTTTGAGCTCTGTGCCATCTATTTAAAGGTTCAAGTTTTTATTTCTCCTATCAGTCTCTCATTCTCAGTCATCCATGAAGTCAACCTAGTCACTCTATTTTCTTATCTCCACATATCATTGTCCACGACCCTGCATTATTCCATGGATAATAAATATTCTTTGTTTGTCTCTTTTAGCCATATCCCTCTCATGGAGGCTGAGAAAGATATTAGGGATATCGTCTGCACCATTGATCATTTTTCCTTCTACCAGCAAGTTCTCTTTAATGAGAAAAGTTTCCCCATCTATTCAACCATGGCCAATTCTGGTGTTTTGTCTACATGCATCCCCAAAACATATATTTTTCCCGAATTTGTGCGTTGGTTACTGTCTTCACTATATCCCGGTAAATGTTTTGTGATGAATTTCTTAGGGGATAATGTCCTTCAGGTTACAGCCTAGTTAATTCGTCAAGCCTTGTGTTATCATGAGTCTGAGTCTTATGTCTATTTCACTGATGAATCATTGGTAGAATTATATGATAATATTGCAGGACATGAGTTTACTCAAGTCATCTTCTTTTTTAAGCCGGATATGAAGCAATTTTCAGAAAATGATAAAGAATTCCCATTAGAGATTTTTGATGCAGAAGTTAGGCCAGTGCTACAATCTTTATCAAAGATACTTGGAAAAGAAGATGCTGCTCAAATTGACAAGTCAGTGTTGGGATTGTTTGCCATGATGATGAAGCCTAAAGTAGTGTTGGATATTGCCTCTTACTGGCAAAAGGTTGTTAACACTCAACTCATGAGCTTGTCCCTTACTGAGTCCTTCAGGTTCCCTTCACTTATCACTTATCTATTTTTGTATCAAAATGTAGAAGAATTTTTACATTTGGGGCTGAACATAATGGATGCAAATAAGAAAAGACAGTCAGTAGTTTTTTGGACTGATACAGTAAGAAATGAACCAGATGAGGGATGGGTGTTTGATTTTGCTACTTATTTTATGCCAATTTCTTATAAGTTTTTGAATGGGGTTCCTCCTCCATGTTTCTTGCCAAAAGCTCAATAGTGTCTTCAATTAAGAAATAATTGTAAATTTTGGCATTGGTTTGTATATGAAGATCATTCAGAAATTAGATTATATGGAGCTGGGATAGAACCTTATAGATTTCCAATTTGTGTCCCTATGAGGTTTTTTGCATTGGAATTTATTACACATAATCTGAATGTAGATCAAGTTCATTTTGTTCCAATGAAGAAGGCTCATTTTTTTAAGTTGCCTATGTCTGTGGGATCATTCATAGTAAATATGAGGCAAGCATTTAATGAATCTAACAGGATGTTAGAAGGTATGCACTTATTGCTAGGTGAGAAATGGGCCTATGATCCTCACAAGGTAATCTCTAACAGAAGGGTTGAAAATGGATATTCTCCTTTCATTCATGATAGTAAGCCTGAAATAGAAAATTTGGCTAATAAAATTTTTTGCAGATTCTGTTAGTTCCAACATACAAACTCCCATCATTTATGAAAATTGAGAAAAAGAAGTAAAGAGACAGTTGTTTATTATGAAGATGAGGAAAATAGAGCTGAGAAGAGGGCTAGACTGACTGAAGAAATACCAAGCACTTAGCCTGGTATCCTCCTTCAATTAGGAGATGATCAAAATGTACTAGCTTCACCTACAATACATGGAGATGTTCAGGATTGAGTCCCTTTGATCAAGCAAGTTTTTGCTGAAATTGCGGAGAGGAATCAAAATATGAAAGCAACTATGGAAGCACAAGCTAAATATCAAATTACTCCTGACCAAACCAGATTATTTACTACCATGGACTTAGAAAAGGACCAGTTTAATATTTCATTTTCTCACCCATATGAAATGATAGTAGGGTCATAATGTAGTTTTAAAACTATTAATTTGACTGTTGATGTAAATAAAATTCATTTACTTGATAAAGTTAATTTACATATTCATATAGGACAATTAATTGTTAATGATCTAACCAAATCTAGTGCAACTACTCATAAGGTAGAACAGATGCTAGGAAAAGTGATCAAGCAATTGCAAAGGGCTAATTCCAGGGCTCTTTCAACTCAAAATAAAGAGTTGAAGAAGATAATTGTAAATATTGGAGTGAATCCTAATGGTAAGTTAGTTTTACAAAATTTGTTACAAAGTGCCGAGTCAGAGATAATTGTGCTGAAGAAGAAGTTAAAGTTTCCTACTGGAGAACACTCGATGGCAACAGAGGTAGCATAGGTTGAGAATGAGAAAGAGAATCTTTTACAACAGCTATTGCAGAAAGAGGAAGAGATTTCTAAGTTAAAGGAGTCTATCCTTAACTTGAAAATTCAAATTGATTCTCATTCTTGCACTATAATCATGCCATCGGGAACTGATGATCCAACAGCAAAATTATCCCAGTTGAGTACAGAGTTGAAGATGGCAGAAAATGATCTCAAGAAGGCTCAAAGAGAGTTGGAGACAGTGAAAAAGATAATGTGGGCCAAAGAAGGTGAAGTAAATAAGTACAAATCATATTCTAGACAGCCAACAATGAAATCAAGAGTCTAAAGGAAAATTTGAAAGGAAATATAAATCTGATTCAAGAAAAATGCATTGTATGGAATGAAATTGTAGAAGTGATGAAAACAACTTGGGATTCCTTGACAATAGTGTCAGAAGAAAAGAACATTATCAAAGATTTAGAGGAACTGGTTACGACAGATAAAAAGAAGAATCTTAACGGAGCCTTATGGGCAAAGAAATTCATTGATTTCATCAATTCTAAGACATATCTGGAGTTGGAGGAAAATTAAATTAAAGATAGAACATTGTGTGTTCTAGAGATTAATAATTTGATTGTAAAAAATTCTTGCAGGAAGTCAGCAGAGAAGAAGTTGGCAGAAATTAAACAAGTTGTAAATAGATTTAATAACATATTTTACAAAAGGGCTAGAGAGGGATTGCCTTCGTGCTGGGATCTCAAAGGAAATATTTTATCATGGGATTCCTATGAGCCACTGTTAGTGCTCTAGAAGAGTAAGATTGATAATACCCATGAGAATATCTCAATCCTGAAATGAGCTACAGTTGTTAATTTCTTGCAGAGGCATTTTAAATTACTTTGGATGGTAAATACTTTGTTCACAGAATGACCTACTTTCAACGGGATCATAGCCTTCAGGCTAGAATATCATAAGTTGATCAATTCTCCCAAATCCAGCATCGAGATATGGAAGAAGTGTAGAGCATGGATGAATGATTCACCAGGTAACACCTCAGCATCTCAGAGGAACACGTCAGAAAATCTGGAGAATACAGTGGCAACCAATCAAATTCGAATTTAGCAAATAGATTGAGCCTTTAGTTTTAATTATCTTTTTGTTAAAATATCCATGTTGTAATGAAGTTTTTAATTGCCATGTAATAGGTATTTTATGCAGTTCTAGGTATTTCGAGCAATTACAAGTAGTTCCAGAAATTACAACTGCTTTGTATTGTATTTAAAGAAATGAAAAAGAAAGAAGAGGGTTCTGAGTTTTGGGACCTCTCGATGACTATAAATTTTGTACTGAATTCTCTGAGAAATTAATGAAAGAAGATCTAGTTTCTTTCACCTGTTGATGTTGATATTGTTGTCACTCTGTAATTTGTAAGATTGGAAAGTTCAAGCAACAGAGGACAACATCAAACCACTTTGGAGTCCAGGACCTAGCCTTCCTAGACTCAGAGAGGGCTCTCTCTATTTTTATGATTTAACTTGATGATTATAAGTGCTGATATTAGGCTAGTTACAATGATGGGGATCATTTGTTTGATTGATGGTGTGGTTGGACAAATAGGGCTGCAAGCACTAATCCATTGGGCTATGGAGTCAAAAGGCTAGAATGGCACATAAACATCAAGAGCATCACAGGGGAAAGCTAACTATGCTAGATGGATCTTTCGAGCAGTATGAATTATGAGGTGAATGAAACAGTAAGGTTCAGTAGTGACTAAAGAGTAGTTAAGAATTCTTTAATTAGACTTCAGTAGAAAACATTCAGATTGTAAATGCAGATAGAATTAAGGTGCTCCGAGACCAAATCTTAATCTAAATTTTTTTATTTACAATTAGATGAATAAATTCACAAGGAAAAAATGGAAACATTTAAACAGAGAAATAACACATAACCATTTTCACACAGCTCAAGAATCCTATAAACGGTCTTTGATTATTGATGTCCAGCTCTAAAATTATAGTGCTCCAATATAGTAGTTCTTACAGTACATGGGCTAACAATATCCAAACCTTGATAATGAAAATTCTAGTAGTATTTAACTAAAACTAAGTCATTTTCCCTGTCTTACTCAACAACCTTTCATTAGTTACACTTTAACAGAAAAATGGAAAAGTGTGGGCATGCAAGGCCTGATCAAATATCTCTAACAACAACACCACCTCTGGAATTAATTTTGGGAAATTCTTCGTAGATCCAAATGCTTCAATGGCTCCTTGGAAGATCAAACAGTAAGCTTTGGAGGTGGCTGTGATGGTTTCGAAGAGGAAACCAATGGAGGATCTGACATCTGGCTCTGTTTCGCAGAAAACGGGTGTTGGGTAATCAAATCTGTGTAGTGCTAGCCACTTTTCATTATTGTGGATGATTATTCTAATGTGTTCTATGTGAAATCATTTTTCCTGACTCGACCTCCCGTGTTGGCACGCCTTATCGAGGTTAAAACAACTTTTTTTACCCGCATCAACCTTCTTGCTATGTTTCAACCCTTCCTTAAATAAAACAGCACAAAAATCATTTTCTCGAACCTAAAAATTTTAAATTATAGTTCTAAAGTCTCATCGCATCCGCGCACTTCGCAATATTTTACAATTTAATTTGTGAATAATGTAATCAGTGGTGTGATGCGAAGTGGGAGGTGACATGGAGGGAAAAGTGGGACCATAACACAACTCACAGCTCGCAGATCGCACATTTTAAATTTTAGGGGGTGAGTGGAGATGGAGGAAAGGTGGAGGGCGATGATGTGATCGGTTTCATTTCTTTGTTATTCATAGGAGACTCGTTCATGACTTGACCTGCTTAGGGTGCATGACTCGACCCAAAAACATTCAAGGCTCTACCTTTGCTTTTTTTTTCTACCTTAACTGCTTTCTTTGCTGCCTTTTTCTTTGATAATGGTCTAATGCTACTCCTTGCCTCTCTGCTGCTTTCTTTGATTCTTGCTTTGGAAAGGATTCTGAATATTGACATCTATGTAACGTATGAAAATTTTGCAAAGAGAAGATAATCAGTTACCTTGTGATAATGTAAATTACAGGTTTATAATAGTGGCTCCATCTGGGGATGGAAGCTCCTTCAGGAGGTGTCAATAACGCCACAGGCTAGTGGCATGATTCATTGAGTTGATCTCACCCTTGTATCTTGATCTGTCAAGAACTTTATGACTAGAAACTAGTTGATTGTTCCTCCTGACTTTGAATGATAGAAATAGACCAGATGCTTGGCCAGCTAGCTTATTAGCATACTGAGATCTGAATTGAAGCTACAATTTCACTTATCCAATACAATCCATAAAGTTGAACATACTACTGCACCTTGAAAACTTGAATGGTGAGACCAGAACTGTGTTGAAAATAGAGTCTAAAACCTACTGTTCTAAAAATGAAAATCAATTGATGCCTAATATTTGAAGGATGCCCAGAGTGTTAAGCTTATTTTCACCCATACCTACCCTAATCTACTGAAATGGCTACCCTTCTAAACAATACAATAATTCCAGTGCATTTATTCAAGCAATTTCTCTAATATCTTTGTTCTTTCATTGATCTTCACCATGTTTAGAGACGAACCTGATACTGGTGCTTGACAGAAATTTTCAGCCTGATCTTGTTTACATGGATCCTGGTACTTTTGAAAGACCACTGACATGCTGGAAATATGCATTGGCTTTGTAAAGAACAATTCCTCTATATAGACAGCCACTGTATCAATATACTCTTGGTTTATTTCTGGGTATTCTGAGTCAACCCACTCATATTCATATCCTGGTACTCCATATGTGCTCTCCAGGTCTTCAATCAACTCAGAACATATTTTCATGCTACCTAATGAGTGTTGTGCCACTACTTCTACTAAATCAGACAATGGTGAAGACTATATGATCATATCCATATCATAGCATCTTTTGAGAGCATTATGAACACATGAAGATTGACTTCAAAAGAAGAAACCATCCAACGCATCTGCTATTGGGTCATGTGGTGCTTTAGATGGTAGTGTTGGTTCTTCTCAGACCTCATGTTTTCTCTTATGACTATCAGCCAGAATGTGATCCCAACTCCCCTTTATAATTTTAAATGCATTAAAGCACAAAGGTAGAGATTCAACCTTGATCACTTCATTATTTTCTTTAGACTCTGTGAATTCATCTGGTATTTTATATTCAAAATAAATCAAGGGCAAAACCCTTGGATCTAAAAAAAATATTTTATCATCCCTGATTTCCTCATCTGATTGGTGAGAGAGTTCTCTTCTCTTATGATTATCAACTAGAATGTGATCCAGATTCCCTTTCACAATCTGAAATGAATTTAAACATAAGGGTAATGACTCAAGATGTATTGTTTCCTCCTCTTTTTCAGATTTTGTGATTTCAAGATGACTCAAGGGGAGAAATTTTAGATCTTAAAAAGGTTTTGTATCCTAATTTTTTTCCTCAACTGACTCATTATAGCATTCCTCCTCCTTCCTATTTGCAACCTACTTGTAATTCTCTCTTAAGAGTGAGGCAAAAGATAGAGGAAGGCATTTTGTACTTATTTGACAACTTCCTGCAATTTCCTCCTTACAATATTGCTCAACATGCAGATTTTGGTTTCCATCTTTGCATCGTGGTGACCAAGCCTCTTCATCCAATGGAGACAATGTCGATTGCTCTGTACAGTCAGCCTCAACCTCAACCTTATAGTCTTCCTCTTGATAATCATATTCGAGATGGCTACCTATGTATGCAAGGTCATCTACCATGTACATTGTTACTAAGGATTTCCCTGCCTCCTTTTGATTTTCGACTTCCTCTTTGGCTGTGTTGTGGATAGAGTACATGAACCAGTCATTTACTACTTTAGGGTGTCCAGGATGGGCTGCAAACTACTTGGGTACTTTGATGTTTGTCTTTTCTGGAACTAATGGAACATGAGGTATTTGAACAACAAGTTACTCTTTCCTTCTAATCATATGCATCATCTCGTTGACTATGTTTGTCAACATATCTAATTTTATCCCTGAAGATATCAGTTTCTCTTTTTCTATTTTGTCCTTCTGCATTGATTTTAACTTTTCTTCCCTATTTAGTAGGTTGGATTCTACATCAATTGCCACATTTTTCATTTCTTATAGTGTTGCAGGGTCTCTTTCCCTTAACCGGAATGCCATCTCTAGGTCAAATGCATCTAGGTAGTGCAAGAGAGACCATCCGGGGGGGTGGCTTTATCTTAGCAAGTATTGAATGGTATACCTTATTAAACCTAGCTAAAAAGTGTTTTACTTTCTCGCCATGATGTCTTTTTAAATGGATATAATCTTCCACGATGAGAAAAACATTTCTCGGGACCACCCATATATCTAGGAAAACTTGAGTGAATTGATAAAATTTGCTAATTCTTGCAGCTAGAAGATATTTAAACCAACTTTTAACTTTTCCTTGCAATGATAGGGAAACCATTCTAATACACACATCATCTTCTCCCACCTCAAACAGATCAAGGAAATCCTCAAGATTTTGAATGTGCTTTTCAGCAGTGATATTTTCATTTTCTCCATCAAAACTGGGTAGATAATTGATAAAATTTGCAGGGAGGTCATGTAGGATAAGAGGCAAAACGATAGGCTTGTATCTGTTTGGGTCTTTTACAGGTATAGGAAGTAAAGCAGGAGGCTTATAACCACTTGGATCTTTTTCAAGAGCAAGAGATGAAGTACAACGCTCATGTGCCATTAGGTTTTTTACAAGTTCATCAGGGATATGCACATGTGTAAAAGTATGTACATGGTCAACAATTTGGGGCTTAGCTTCTTGAGGCTCATAAAACTACTAATGATCAATGTAAACCTTAGCATTGTACTCTTGATCAAGCTTAAAGTAGGATATAATATAGTTACAGATAAAAACAACAATTTCTTGAATCCAATTTGGGCTTGAATATTTTCTCCTTCCAGGCTGACTCGTTATGTTTTAGGTCCTTCCTCCAGTGGAGTCTTTGAATGGAACTAGTTTGAATTGGAGTTTCCAGGTGGGTGACTTCAACTTTCTTGTGGCTGGATGTTGTCAACCATCAAAAACCAGATACCAATCTTGGAAAATACTTGAATCATCTAATTTTGGCTGTGGTTTCTAAGTTCTGAAGAAACACTAAGAATTTTCAATAACTCAGTCCCTAGCGGAGTCGCCATTATGTTTTCACTCCGTAATCTATAAGATTCGCAAGAACAAGAAACAGAGGACAACATCAAACCACTTTGGAGTCCAGGACCTAGCCTTCCTAGAATCAGAGAGGGCTCTCTATGTTTTTATAATTTAACTTCATGATTATAAGTGTTGATATTAGGCTAGTTACAGTGATGGGGGTTGTTTCTTTGATTGATGGTGTGGTTGGACAGATAGGGATGCAGGGACTAATCCATTAGGCTATGGGTGAAAAAGGCTGGAATGGCCTATCAACATCAAGAGCATCACAAGGAAAGCTAATTGTTCTAGATGGATCTTTAGAGTAGTATAAATTATGGGGTGAAAGAAACAGTAACGTTTAGTAGTGACTAAAGAGCAGTTAAGAATTATTTAATCAAACTTTAGTAGAAAACATTCAGATTGTAAATGCAGACAGAATTAAGGTGCTCTGATAGAAAATCTTAATCTAAAATTTATGATTTACAATTAGATGAATAGATGCATAGCGAAGGAAACAATGGAAACATTTAAACAGAGAAATAGCACATCACCATTTTCACACAGCTCAAGAATCTTTTAAATGGTCTTGGATTATTGATGTTCAGCTCCAAAATCATAGTGCTCCAATATAGTAGTTCTAACAATGCAGGGGCTAACAATATCCAACCCTTGATAATGAAAATTTTAGTATTATTTAACTAAAACTAAGTCAGTTTCCCTGTCTTACTCGACAACCTTTCATTGATTACAATTTAACAAAAAAATGGACAAGTGTGGCCATGCAAGGCCTGATCAGACATCTCTAAAAACAACACCACCTCTAGAACTAATTTTATAGATCCAAACGCTTCAATGGCTCCTCGGAACATCAAATAGTAAGATTTGGAGGTGGTTGTGATGGTTTCAAAGAGACAACCAATGGAGGATTTGACAGCTGGCTCTTTTTCATAGAAAATAGGTGTTGGGAAATAAAAAATGTGTAGTGTTGGCCACTTTTCATTATTGTGGGTGATTATGTTGATGTTTTTTGTGCGAACTCCTTTTGCCTGACTCTACCTCTCGGGCTGGCACGCCTTGTCAGGGCTTATTTCCAACATAAGTCCTTTATGCAGTCATAACATAGCAAGTTTAGTTAAAATGCCTTTTGCTGCCCTCATCAAACTTCTTGCCATGTTTCAACCCTTTTTTAAATAAAACAGTGCAAAACTCATGTGACCGAACTCGAAAATGTTTAGATTGTAGTTCTGAAGCTGCATCGCATTGTGCACTTCACAGTATTTTACAATTTAAGTTGTGAAGAATGTAATCGGCGGTGCAATGCGAAGTGGGAGGTGACATGGTGGGAAAAATGGGACTAGATTGTAACCCATAGATCGCACATTTTAAATTTTAGCCGTGAGCGGGGTAGGTAAACACCGTAGGGGCTTCACTCAGTGAAACTCAAACATATCACATGCGATCATAGCATATTAAACAACACCCTTAATTTGAGTACGTATTGGAAAATACCTCTAAAAATCAAATTATTTAACCCCCTCCCAATATAAATCCAATACACCTTTCCAATTTAAAAAGCCCCTACTTTCACTACATATTGTAGGTATCCATTTTTCATTAACATTTTTTAAACCCCTTTATATTTTTTCATTAATTTTGAGCTCCATTTTTTATACTTTCCAATATAAAAACCCTTTACCCCCTATATATCCCATAATATATAATGTCATTTTGTCCTCATTATATATCCCCCAATATGAACCCACGTGATATGGTATTGCTCCTGCAATGAATCCCCTGTGGTAAATACTAAATCCTATGATGTGCGAAGCACGGGGAAAAAGGAGGTAATGTGGAGGAGAGGTGGGGCCTGACTGCCACCCGCAGATTGCAAGTCTTAACTTTTAGCAACAAAGGTAAACTATAAGGGATGTGAAGTGTGAAGTGCGGGGAGGGCAGAGTGACGTGGAGGAAAGTGGGACCTAACCACATCCTGCATATCACAAGTTTTAACATTTAGCAGAGAAGGTAAACTCTAATGGATGCAAAGTGCGAAGTGCGCCAATTGGATGATGATGTGGCAAGATGGGGCCCACAGTGTCAGCGAAGCTATAAAGCAGCGAATGTTTTAGGGGTAAGGTACATTTATAATGTTTTGTATGATATGTCAATTTATTTCAACATATTTCAAATGGCTATGGAGTGGATGGCGGAGCTGCTGTGGTGGGGCTTGACCACATCACAATTTTAAAGAAATACCTTGCAGGCATTTTAACTGTAAGTGGTAATATTTGTGATGTGCGATGGATATCAGGGGGGAAGGGTGACGTGTCAAGGGGACTGTCCCACTTTAATCACAATCGATGAGATGGGAAGCGGAATTAAAATAATGGCACAACGGTGAAAGAAATGGTAAAGTAGAAATATAAAGCGAAAAAGGCAGAAAAGGTAAGGTCTAACATATTTAAAGAAAAATGAGAAGAAAAAGGATCGTAATGTGGGTGAATGGGTCCTACTCCATTGCATATCACCTTTGGAACGTTATATTGTGAACTTAAAACCCAAGGTTGGTTTTCGTAGGGGTCCTAAGGTGATAAGCGGTAATGGAGAAGGGGTTACGAAATTTCTGAACGGCGACACATAGCGGGGTTGGTGGTAAGGAATGCCACTCATTTCAGACCCCCCCCCCTCCATGGTTAAATTTCGAATGCTGCGCGGAGTGCAAAATGAAACAAGGATCGTTAGATGAAGATGGGGTGAGTGGAGATGGAGGAAAGGTGGAGGGCGATGTCGTGATCAGTTTCATTTCTTTGTTATTCTTAGGAGACTCATTCATGACTTGACTTGCTTAGGGTGCATGAGTCAACCCAAACATGTTCAAAGCTCTGCCTTTGCTTGTTTTTCCGCCTTAACTACTTTCTTTGTTGTCGTTGTCTTTGCTAATGGTCTAATGCTGCTCCTTACCTATCTGTTGCTTTCTTTGATTATTACTTTGGAAAGGATTTTGAGTATTGACATCCATGTAAAATATGAAAAATTTGCAAAGAGAAAATAATCAGTCACCTAGTGATACTGTAAATAACAGGGTTCTAATAAATATGTCTTTCCAGTTTCGCTCTGTGTTTATTCCTCTTTGAATGTAGTGAAGTAATGCAGATGCGGGTCTCTTTTTACATCTATAAGTAAGAGTTAAACAATCCTTAATATGTGCTCCTTCACCCCAACTATTATGTTCACATAAATTATTCAAAAATTTGAAGTGATAGATTTTATTTCTCAGCATATCATTTTGAGTTTCCATTACAGTTCTTCTTTTCATTTCATTCAATATCAGCAGTTAATGGCATTGTGAAGGCTTTCATTATATCATATTATTGAGGGTATTAATTAATTAAATTCCAAAGGTGTTAAACAGAAACCATTTGCTTTTATAATTTTGTGACACACATTTATAAAATTTCTTGAGCACTAAATCCTTACCACAACCAAGGGATTGTTTCTTGAGATACAATATTTTTTGGCGTCGGTGCCAGGGATAGAAGAAGTGAAGTTCATTTCCTTGGGTTTTCTTTCTATTTCCTCTGGTTGTTCAGTGAGGAGGAAATATTCGGCTATAATTTTTCTTTTTCAAAATTATGGCTTTCAAAAGGCCTCACACGAGGTGATATACCTCACAGCAGAAAGTCCCTACTTTGTCAGATCTAGAAAATTTGGTTTCTAAAAAGGGTCGGAAACCAAAAACCCCTTCAACACCCGATCCTACATTTTTTGCTCCTGGCAGCAGTTCTCATAAACCCTTATTTGAAGATATTTCCAAGGAACTCTCTTTCTTGGAACAAGATTCTCCTTCCACACCCACTCATTTTTAAGAACCCAAGTTAGAATAACATTCTTTCGAGTCTGTTTCTTTTACCTTTACACAAGCTCAACCAAATATAGTTGTTGTTTCTTCTGTCATCGTTCATCAACCCACTCCCATATCAATATTCTCACCACCTTCATTCACTTTCATAGAAGCTTCATCAACCTCAACTACCCAAGGAATAGTTAACCAAGGTGTCAATATGGAAGCACCAACTTTCTTAATGAATATATATAAACCTTTAAATCTTCCAAAACCAATGAATGTCATGCCTCAATAATACCTCAAATTACTTCCTTGTTTCATTGGAGAAGATGAACTAATTGCAAAACAACATTTACCTATGTTTTTCACTTTTGCGGAGAATTTAAATGTAGAACATTTTGATGTTGTGACAAGACTATTTGTGCAGTCTCTAAATGGAGAGGCTTTAAAATGGTTCAAAGGTTTACCAAATGGTTCAATAAATAACTAGGAAGAGTTAGAAACTCAATTCACTCAGAGATGGGGAGAAAAGAGAGATCATGGTTACTCATTGGCAGAGTTTAATGCAATTAAAAGAAATCCTAATGAAAACATTTCTAAGTTTGTAAAGAGATTTAACAAATTGTACTATAACTTACCTATCGAGATGAAGCCCCCCCCCCCCATTTTGGAGCAAAGGTAGTTTTTGTTGGGGCTTTTGAAGCTGACTTTAGTTTTACATTGAGAGAAAGAAGAGCCCCTACTCTTGAACAAATACAGACTTATGCATTGGAGAATGATGCTAATATGATTGTAGCTAGAAAAATTAAAGAGAAGCAGTCAGTTCAAGATAAGGGAAAAGGAAAAGGAAAAGAAGAATCACCACGGGATCAAAGAATTGATGATATGACAAAGGTGATCAAATTTTTTTCAAACAAGCTAGTGAAGATGGAGTTAGAAAGTAAGAATCCCCAAATAACTGCACAGCAAAATAGAGGAAGATTTAATCCTCAATTCAGAACATTGTTGGAATCATGAATTTCATTAGAGCAAAACCCGCAGGTGGTCTCCGCTACAATCTCCAGAGTTAGGATCCACGAGAGGTGGTTAGTCCATGTCGTGAAACATATGGGGAGCATTGAATCCAATGTCCAATAATCTTCCCCCAACATGAGCCGAGTGTGTTTCAAACTTGAGATCTGTTGCTCTGATACCACTTGTTGGAATCATGATTATCGTTAGACCAAAATCAGCAAGCGTTAATCTCCACTACAATTGCCAGAGTTAGGATCCACGAGATGCAGTTAGTCCATGTCGCTAAGAACACAAGGAGTCTTGAACCCAATTTCCAACAAAAACAACCCCTGCAAATTTTTCAGAGGGAGAGGAGATCAAGACCAAGTTCAAGCTCCACTGTAATTGAAGCAAAACCTGAAAAATAATATGAGGATGATAAAAAAGAAGCCGAAGATCAAATATATTCTATGCACATAAGAGAAGATGGAGAAGAGGAAGAATGTGAGGGAGAATCTGTTAAAGCAGAGGTGTCTTTTGATCAGGATGATATGGATGAGTATTGTAGGAAATTTGCAAATTTTAGGCAAGTTGATTTGCATAAGAAGTATGATTTGAGATATAGAAAAAGATCAAGGGTACAGGATGATGAAGGTGAACATCAAGATTATATTCCTTATCCAATGGAAAATCCACCACAAAAGAACTCAGTAACACAAGCAGATAAAGGAAAGCAGCCTGTGAATCCAGTGAATAGAACAGAAGTGCAAGAGGTTGAATCTTCCCAAAGAAATTCTGTTGATACCAATATTTTGGAGAAGGTAGTTCTTGTACCTAAACAGGTTGCAAATCCTAGAAGAAATGAAGAATAACCTGAGAAGAATGTCAAGCAGATTCAAGCTTTCAGTCTATCAAAATAATTGGAGAAGTTCAAGGTTCAAGTGCCTCTCATTGAATTAGCTAAGACACCAAGTTACAAAAAATAAATTGTTGAATTCATTAATCTCTCACAGATTGAAGACATAGGTGATACTGTAAATTTGCAAGAAGAAAAACCAGTAGTCACTTTTGGTCCTCACGTAGAAGAAGTAGATTATCCTGTTCCTCCATTTTACATTTCATTTCTTCTTCATGATTTTCTCCTCCATGATTGCATGCTGGATTCAGGTGCTTCTCACAACCTTATGCCATTGTCTGTTATGAAAGAGTTGAATTTATAGATTACTAAACCATACAGGGACTTGTACTTATTTGATTCTAAGAGGGTGAAATTTTTTGGGCTAATCAAAGACATGGTAGTATCTTTGGCTCATATTCCAGCGAAGAGTATTATGATGGATGTAGTGGTTGCTGATATTCTAGCTAGATTTGGAATGCTCTTGTCAATATCTTGGGGAATAAAGTTGGGAGGAGTTTTAAAACTGGACTTCACTTATGCTATCATTCCTATTTTCAATGGGGAAGAAATGAGTTTGTATAGAGACACAAAATTTGTGAAAACTACCACAAAGAAAGATGCAGGTAACTCCCCCATTTACAGTCAAGAAAAATAAGATCTTTCTTGTTTTTTGTTGCACGAAGATGCAGAATTTTCTAAAGACACGGAGAAGCAGCTCTCTTCAGCAATTGTACATAATGAGTTGTATTCAAAAAATATTTGGAAATGCTATTTTAATGGTGCCTACTCAAAGGATGGCACAAGAGCTGGATTCTTATTGATATCTCCATAAGGTAATATTTCCTTTTTCTTTTAAGTTAAAATTTGATTCAACAAATAATGTGGTTGAATACAATGCTTTGATCCTAAGTCTAAAAACTGCCAAACAAATGGGAATTAAATGTATGTATGTTTTTGGTGATTCTGAATTAATTATAAGGCAGATTAAAAATCAATGTGAGACCAAGCATCCAAGGTTGAGATCATATAGGAACAAAGTTTGGGATTTGATTGAGAATTATTTGAAGCTTTCAATCTACAGTTTATTCCAAGGGAAGAGAACGGGTTGTCATATTCATTAGCAGTAGAAGGTAGCACTTTCAAGCCACCTATAAATCCAATATTGAGGTATGAGATTGAAATCAGACACATGCCTTCTATTTATGACAATGTGAAGCATTGGCAGCTATTTGAAGATGAAGAGAAGATAAATAACTTCTTGATCATGGTTGAAAGTTTTGATGATGTTGTGATAGATCAAGAAGAAGAACAGACAAAGCAGGAAGGAGAAATAATATATTTGAAGTAGTCAATAGGTGAGTAGAAAATTATCCAATTAAAAGATAATGTACTTCCTCAGGGATTGGTTCCTCTTAAAAGATTATTTGATTCCAATGATGTTGTTATCAATTCAAATAAAATGTGTCAAGAAGGAGAGATGGAAGAATATAATCTGGGAACCCAGCAAGAGCCAAAGATGGTGAGTTTATTCAAAGATGTTCCAAAAAATTATAAAGAGAAGTACATTGATATCTTCAAAACGTATATGGATGTGTTTGCTTGGTCGTATGAAGACTTGAAAACATATGACAAAAGTATAATTTAGCACAAGATTCCATTGAAGGAAGGAATCAAACCTCAGAGACAGAAACTCAGACAAATCAATCCATTATTGCTAGCTCCAATTGAGAAAGAAGCGAATAAATTGTTGCAGGAAAAAATTATTGTCCCTCTCAGATATTCAAATTGGGTTTCTAGTATGGTTCTTGTAAGGAAGAAGAATGGAGAGATAATTTTGTGTGTAGACTTCATAAATTTGAATAGAGCATCTCTAAAAGATAATTATCCATTTCCAAAAATGGATTATGTCTTACAGACGGTGACGAGAGCTTATAGGTTGTTTATGATTGACGGATTCTTTGGGTATAATCAGGTAGCAATTGAAAAAGAAGATAAGAAGAATACTACTTTCACAATGCCCTGGGACACCTTCATGTATGCAAGGATGCCATTTGGCCTTATGAATGTGGGTGCAACATTTTAGAGGGACATGGACATAGCATTCGTGGGTGGCAGGTTTGTAGTTATATATCTGGATGATGTAACTGTTTTCTCAGGGTCAGATGATGAACACTTGGAGCATTTACAAAATACCTTTCAAAAGTGCAGGTAAATCCCAAGAAGTCTTTATTTTCCTTAGAATAAGGTAAATTATTGGGTCACATAGTTTCAAAACAAGGAGTAAATATTGATCCAACAAGGGTGGAAGCCAATCAAATGATTCCTTTACCCAGAAGCAAGAAATATATCCAGAGATTTTTTGGGAAAAATAAACTTTCTAAGGATATTTGTGCCCAATTATACTGAGATTGCAAGAAGCATAACAGATATGTTGAAGAAAAATGCAGAAGTGAAATGGGATAAGGAAGCAAGGGAAGCATTTGTTGAATAAAGGAAGGTTTGCAGGAAGCTCCAGTTCTGATTAGCCCAGATTATCAAAAATCCTTAGGGGTATTATCATTTGCATTCCCTACCACTATCGTTGTTTTATTATTGCAGAAAAATGAAGATAGTAAGGAGCAACTAGTGGAATTTTTTAGTAAAGTCATCAGAGATGTTGAGCTCAAATATAATATTCTGGAAAAAAAAGTATATGCTTTGGTCAAGGCATTAAAATCCTTTAAGACATATGTGTTACAGTCCCAAATAACAGCTTATGTTCCTAATTCTGCTGTAAAAGACGTGCTTGTTCAAAGTGATGTTGAAGGCAAAAGGGAAAAATGGATAGGAAAAATCCAAGAGTATGATTTGGACATGAAACCCACCAAGTTGGTCAACGGACAGGGTTTAGTGAAGTTGTTGACAAAGAAAAAATTTCAAGCCCTGGGAATTAATTTTCTGGCGCCAGTGGATGGAGTTGTTAATGAAGAAGTTCAGAGCAAGTCCAAGACAGGTATTCATTACAAATTTTTGTGCTCTGATTGGTATAAAGATATTGCGCATTATCTGTGTTTATTTTCTTGTCCAACTTCACTAAATAGAACAAAATACAGAGCTCTCGAGCTCAAATCTCAGCCATATGTTATAGTGGAAGCAACGATATATTGGAAAGATCTTGCTGGTATTTTTCTGTTGTGTTTGACCGAAGGAGAATCTATTGAAGTCACCAAAGAATACCATGAAAGTCTGTGTGGAGGTCATTATAGCTGGAAGGTCACTGCTCATAAGATTCTCAAGTTAGGCTTCTATTGGCCAACCCTGTTTCCAGATGTTTTTAGAATGGTCAGAAGTTGTCAAAAAGTGTCAGTTGCTTGCTGAAAAGAAAAATCTTGCTTCATTACCTCTCATCCCAGTATTCATTGAAGAACCTTTCAAACTGGGGATTGGTTTTTATTGGAGATATAAATCCACCATCAAGTAGATAGTTCAAGTGGATTCTAACTGTCTACTCAACTTAGTGTTCCTAAATTGAGGTCATAAATTGTCAACCAGGGCTAGTAAACTGTTGAAGTGAGGTGCACTATATGTGCCTAGGTATCCGTTTCTCACTACGTTGTGTTTAGTGCTTTTATGATGTTTTTTTGGTTTTGTGGTTTTGTGTTAAGAAGGAAAAGAACTAAATGTTGATAAAGAACAGTTGTTGGTCACACTAAAAACAGAGCAAAACCTATTCTAAATTATGTGTGGCATTCAGAAAATGCAAAACTTGACAATAACTCATAACATGAATTCAATAACTGATAACATAAACTCGATCTAATTCATTCATTAGGAATATGTTGGAATAGCTTGAGAAAAGGATGATTTGAATGCAGTGAGGTTCTAAGTAAACAACAACCTACAATGTCACAGGGAAGATCTTATCCATGGCTAGAAATCTGTTGGAATACATTTGGAAAATATAGTCTGCAACACAATGAGGAATTCTACCTTAAATTAACCTATGATACTGAAATTATTCCATTCTGCAACTTAAATTGTCACTACTAAGCCTTATTCAGAAATTAGAAGTCTTTTGGAATAGTTTTGGGAAAAAGGCTATTTGCACAATTGTAAGAGATTGCAGAATAGTCAAGGCCTTGAACTGATATCACTAATTCCTGTCCGTATGGTGATATGCTGGAAGAGATTAGTAACAAGAGTAGTTTTGTAAATAATGAAGGCCTTAGTCTAATAGAACAGAACCATCATGCAACTAACTAATGAAACTTGAAATACATTAAGCAAAACTGAACAAGAATGCAATCAATCAAACTTGAAACACAGTGACCACAACTGAACTAGAATGCAACTAATCAAGCTTGAAATACATTAAACAAAATCAAACTAGAATGCCATTAACCTCTGGAGTATTAAAACTGAGCTAAAATGCAACTAATCTCTAAAATTCTACAGCCCTATCTCGTTCAATATGAATGATATTTTGGAACAGTTTGTAAGAACAAGTCTGGTTGTATTGTAAATAACATAAAACATAAAGTTCCGAAAAAAATGCAACTAATTCCTGAAATACTACAGTCATATCTCGTTCAATGTTAGTAATGTTTTGGAATAATTCGTAAGAATAAGACTAGCTGTAGCATTCACTACAAGTGAGTATAAAAACACAAAGTTCAGAAAATTGCTTAAACTAGGAATGAAACAAGGCTAAAGTTACTTATCTAAACCATATGAACAAAAGCTTCTCGGGCAGTAGGGGCCCTCTACCACCGGATTAGCTTACAAATCTCCTTAATATTGCCTCAGATCTTGCAATAAAGTGATGCTTCTTTCATTAAAAGGGAAAATACTTTAAAACAAAGTATTACAGTCTTCTGAGATCTAGCAACAAAACAAAATCTAGCTAGTTGTTTCTCGGTCTCCCGAGTCATTCTTATAAGAAAATTACATAACTGCCCTTGAGATAAAATAGGAATAAATTTCTTTCCCAACTAAAATCAAACTAGAACTATAGTGGTGGTCTCGTACTATGATTAAGGACATCTGTACAGTCCTTGTCCTATTATAAGTCTATCTCCTAGTTTTGGTTTCCCACGTGCATAACCACCTGTAGAATTATGCTCAGACTTCATAGGGAGTAAGGAACGATGTGGATGAAGTCTGGATTTTACCCATATGCATTTTTCTTTGAGGTGACACCTGGAACCTGTGAAAACACGAAGACAACTATGGAATCGGAAAATAGCTACAGAATGGCTACATTCTGTAGCTAAGTCTAGTAAAAAATTACTACAACAACAAAACCATGAAAGTGTAGCAAGTTAGTCATTATATACATTCTTAAAGCAGCTTTAATTAATCCTATTGATCATTTAAGCTTGTAATTGATAAGGAACAAAGGAAATGAAGTGAAATGTGGTGAAAGAAAAGGACATCTTTGGGGCTCAACACTAACTGCCACTGATTACTTTACAAAATGGGTTGAAGCAATACGCACCAAGAAGGAAAATGACCAAGTAGTGATAAAGTTTCTAGAGGAAAACATTTTCAGTTGATTCGGATTTCCGGTCAAAATTGTGACTGATAATGCTCAGGTATTCAACTTTTCTCGTTTCTTTAATTTCTTTCAAACATATAATGTAATTTTGTCACATTCCACAATGTATCATCCCCAAGGGAATGGATTGGCAGAGTCTTCAAATAAGATATTGGTCAGAATCTTGAAGAAGACAATCACCGAGAATCAGAAGGATTGGGATATGAATTTAAAGTTTTCTCTCTGGGCGGTTCGAGTTACTACCAGAAGATCTACTAGTAAGTCTCACTATGAAATGGTTTATGGAACTCAAGCACTATTTCCCACTCAACTAGCCAAACCAGTGATTTCTTTCCTTCAAGAAGCTTAGGAAGAACCTAATTCTCTGGTAAGAAGATTGAGAAAAGTAATCGATTCAAGTGAAAACAGAAACAAATTCAAGGATAACTCGACTACGTATCAGGAAAATATGAAGTCTATATTTGACATAAAAGCAAAATAATTTTTTTTCAAGCAGGAGATATGCTACTGAGATGGGACACCAGACGAGAAGAAAAGAGAAAGCATGGTAAATTTGACCCTCTCTGGTATGGTCCATATATAATCTTTGAGGCAAGGTCAAATAACACATTCATTTTGGAAGATCTAGATGGAGAGTCAATATAGCTGCCTGTGAATGGGAAGTACCTAAAGCATTATTGCCAACATTAAGAGTTCAATAGTTCACCATTGTACATACCAATATTGTTCATTGTTCATATATCACCAAGAAGTATTTGAATCCATGCCCGAAGTGAAGGCACTAATCTACGGTTCTTAGTGTTTCGTGGAAAAAAACACTATCCCCAGGTGGAGCCAGATGTTGTGGCTCATTTGCATTTTCCTTTATTTTATGTTCAAAAATACGAAAAAAAACATATATAATAAAATGAAAATCCTTCATATGTGTGAAAACCATTTCATATTCTCATGTTGATCAATTAATATGTTTTCAAAGCATGTGAAGGTGGGACCAAGTGTTCCAAATAACACCCATGAAAGTTGTCAGGCAGGATTAAAGTTAGTTTCATTTGATATAGACCGGCTAGAACCCGCAGGCACAAATAGCCCATAGGTTAGCAGAGGAGGTGCCTCCACAGTTGACCCCACTAACCATTAGGCGGTCAAGAACGACGGTTCTCATCCACTACGGGGGTAGGACCCCGACGAATCCTCCGTACCGCAGAGCGCCCCTGCAGTGACGTATGTATCCAGTTGGTGACAGCTCAACTTTCATGTCATAAGTACCGTTACTTGTTTGTTTAAGAATTAATTCAACATTAATTTTTGAGCTCCGCGCCATCTATTTAAAGGTTCAAGCTTTTATTTCTCCTATTAGTCTCTCATTCTTAGTCATCCATGAAGTCATCCTAGTCACTCTATTTTCTTTTCTCCGCGTATCATTGTCCACGACCCTGCATTAATCCATGGCTAAGAAATATTCTTTATTTGGCTCTTCTATCCATATCCCTCTCATGGATACTGAGCAAGATATTAGGGATACCGTCTGCACCATTGAGCATTTGTCCTTCTACCAACAAGTTCCCTTGAATGAGAAAAATTTCCCCGTCTATTCAACTATGGAAAATTCTGGTGTTCTGTCTGCATGCATCCCCAAAACATATATTTTTCCCTAATTTCTGCATTGTTTAGTGTCTGCACTATATCTCGGTAAATTTTTTGTGATGAATTGCTTAGGGGAGAATTTCCTTCAGGTTATAACCCAGTTAATTCCTCAAGCCCTGTGTTATCCTGAGTCTGAGTCTTATGTCTAGTTCATTGATGAATCATTGGTAGCATTCTATGATAATCTTGCAGGACAAGAGTTTACTCAGGTCATCTTCTTTTTGAAGCTAGATATGAAGCAATTTTTAGCAGATGATAAATAATTCACATTAGAGATTTTTGATGCAGAAGTCAGGCTAGTGCTACAATCTCTGTCAAAGATACTTGGAAAAGAAGATGTCACTCAAATTGACAAGTCAATGTTTGGATTGTTTTCCATTATGATGAAGCCTAAATTAGTGTTGGATATTCCCTCTTACTGGAAAGAGTTTGTTAACACTCAACTCATGATATTATCCATTATCGAGTCCTTGAGGCTCCCTTCACTTATCACTTATCTATTTTTGTATCAAAATGTAGAATAATTTTTACATTTGGGGTTGAATATAATGGATGCAAATAAGAAAAGACAATCAATAGTTTTCTGGACTGATACAGTAAGAAATGAACCAAATGAGGGAGGGGTGTTTTATTTTGCTACTTATTTTATGCCAATTGCTTATATGGTTTTGAATGGGGTTCCTCCTCCATGTTTCTTGCCAAAAGCTCAGGAGTGTCTTCAATTAAGAAATAATTGTAAATTTGGGGATTGGTTTGTATATGAAGATCATTCAAAAATTAGATTATATGGAGTTGGGATAGAACCTTATAGATTGCCAATTTTTGTCCCCATGAAGTTGTTTGCATTGGAATTTATTAGACAAAGTCTGAATGTAGATCAAGTTCATTTTTTTCCAATAAAGAAGGGTCATTTTTTTAAGTTGCCTATGTCTATGGGCCATTCATAGTAAATATGAGGCAAGCATTTAATGAAGATAACATGATGTTAGAAGGTATGCACTTGTTGCTAGGTGAGAAATAGGCCTATGATCCTCACAAGGTAATCTCTAATAGAAGGTTTGAAAATGGCTATTCTGCTTTCATTCAAGACAGTAAGCCTGAAATAGAAAATTTGGCTAATAAAAGTTTTGCAGACTCATTTAGTTCTAGCATACAGACTCCCATTATTTCTAGAAAATTGAGCAAAAGAAGTAAAGAGACAGTTGTTGATTCTGAATATGAGGAACAAAGAGTTGAGAAGAGGGATAGACTAACTGAAGAAATACCAAGCACTCAGCCTGGTTTCCTCCTCCAATTAAGAGATGATCATAATGTACCAGCTTCACCTACAAGACATGGAGATGTTTAGGATCAAGTCCCTTTGATCAACCAATTTTTTTCTCAAAATGTAGAGAGGAATCCATTAGGGGAATTTTGAGGTCTAAAATGGGCCAACTAAGAAAAATGTACAACCAAAATAAACTTTATAAGAACCAATAGGATTCAAGATGATGATGTCAACCATGAGGGATGATTCACCATTTTTTAATTAAAAGGGTAAAAAGATTATAAAATAATAAAATAATAAAACTGCTTTTTCAATTCATATTTTCAACTTATCTCCCAAAGTGTTTACTCAAATTTTGAGCGGGAGTACTCGTTGGATGTAAAATTTAATTTCTCATCCAAGGAGTATCCATGTTGCATAATTTTGACTGACCTTGCTACACGAAAAATGAGAAATACATGAAAAACATGATTGCAATCACGTTTTCCATGTATTTCTTATTTTTCATGTAGCAGGATCCACCAAAAGTATGCAACATGTGTACTTCTTGGATGATTAATTAAATTCTGCATCCAACGAGTACTCTCGCTCGAAATTTGAGTAAAAAATTTGGGAGAAGTTTTTCATTTTCTCTCTAAAATTTGATGATGTAATCAAACCTTATTTTATTATTTCCACTATTATTTTATAATTTCCTTAGGAGGCTCTTTTTAGGCCTCAAAATTCCCCTAATGCAAAATATGAAAGCTAGTATGGAAGCGCAAGCTAAATATCATATTACTCCTAACCAAACTAGATTATTGACTGCCATGGACTTAGAAAAGGCCCAGTTTAAGATTTTTTTTCTCACCCATCTGAAATGACAATAGGGTCATCAAGTAGTTTTAAACTGTTAATTTGACTGTTTATGTGAATTAAATTCCTTTACTTGATAAATTTAATTTACATATGTAGACAGGGAAATTGCTTGTTAATGATCTAACCAAATCCATTGTAGCTGCTCATAAGGTAGAACATATGCTAGGAAAAGTGATCAAGCAGTTAAAATTGGAAAAGGCTAATTCTAGGGCTCTTTCAACTCAGAATGAAGAGTTGAAGAAGATAATTGTAAATATTGGATTGAATCCTAATTATAAGTCAGCTATACAAAAGTTTTTACAAAGTGCTGAGTCAGAGATAAATGTGCTGAAGAAGAAGTTAAAGTTGCCTACTAGAGAACACTCAATGGCAGCAGAGGTAGCAGAGGTTGAGAATGAGAAAGAGAATCTTTTACAGTAGTTGTTACAGAAAGAGGAAGATATTTCGAAGTTAAAGGAGTCTTTCTTTAACTTGCAAACTCAGATTGATTCTCATTCTTGCACTATAATCATGCCATCCAGAACTGATGATCCAGTAGCAAGGTTATCCCAGTTGAGTACAGAGTTGAATATGGCATAAAATGATCTCAGGAAGGCTCAGAGAAAGTTGGAGACAATGACAAAGGTAATGCAGGCCAAATAAGGTGAATTCAATAAGTACAAATTAGATTGCC
Organism: Pinus albicaulis; assembly: GCA_034641835.2. Lineage (NCBI taxonomy): Eukaryota > Viridiplantae > Streptophyta > Pinopsida > Pinales > Pinaceae > Pinus > Pinus albicaulis. The sequence goes on along the minus strand of CM076570.1, from coordinate 1,123,724,838 downwards.
AGATAGCCAATAATGAAATCAAAAATCTAAAGGAAAATATGAAAGGAAATATAAATCTAATTCAAGAAAAAGACATTGTATGGAATGAAATCATAGAAGCCATGAAAACAGCTTGGGAGTCCTTTACAATAGTGTCAGAGGAAAATAACATTATCAAAGATTTAGAGGAACTAGTTATGGTAGATAAACAGAAGACTCTTAACAAATCCTTATGGGCAAATAAATTCATTGATTTCATCAATTCTAAGATAGATCAGGAGTTGGAGGAAAATGAAATTAAAGATAGAACATTGTGTGCTCTAGAGATTAATAAGTTTATTTTAAAAAATGCTTGCAGGAAGTCAGCATAGAAGAAGTTGGCAGAAATTAAACAAGCTGTAAATAGATTTGATAGCATATTTGACAAAAGGGCCAGAGCAGGATTCCCTTCGTGTTGGTATCTCAAAGGTAGTCTTTTATCATGGGATTCTTATAAGCCACTGTTAGTGCTAGCAAGAATAATATTGATAATACCCATGAGAAGACCACAATCCTGAAAGGAGCTACAATTGTTTATTTCTTGCATAGGCATTTTCAAGTACTTTGGATGGTAAAGACTTTGTTCACAAAACGACCTACTTTCAGCAGGATCACTGCCTTCAGGCTCGAATATCATAAGTTGCTCAATTATCCCAATACCAGTATCGAGATATGGAAGAAGTGTAGAGCATGGATGACTTATTCACCAAGTGACACCTCAGCATCTCAGAAGGACATGCCAACAAATCCGAAGAATACAGTGGCAACCAAAAAAATTCAAATTCAACAAATAGATTGACACTTTAGTTTTAATTATCTTTTTGTTAAAATATCCATGTTGTAATGAAGTTTTTAATTTGCATGTAATAGGTATTTTATGCAGTTCTAGGTAGTTTGAGTAGTTACAAGTAGTTCCAGCAGTTACAACTGCTTTGTATTGTATTTAAAGAAATGAAAAAGAAAGAAGAGGGTTCCAAGTTTTGGGACCCCTGGATGACTGTAAATGTTATACTTAATTCTCTAAGAAATTAGTGAAATAAGATCAAGTTTCTTGCACCTGTTGATGTTGATATGTCTTTCCAATTTCACTATGTGTTTATTCCTCTTTGAATGTAGTGAATTAATGTAGTTGCGGGTCTCTTTTTACATATATAAGTAAGAGTTAAAAAATCGTTAATATGCACTTCTTCACTCCAACTATTATGTTCACATAAAATTATTCACAAATTTGAAGTGATAGATTCTATTTCTCAGCATATCATTTTGATTTTCCCTTATAGTTCTTCTTTTCATTTCATTCAATATCAGCAGTTAATGGCATTGTGAAGGCTATCATTATATCAGATTATTGAGGGTATTAACTAATTAAATTCCAAAGGTTCTAAAGAGAGACCATATTCTTTTATAACTTTGTGACACACATTTATAAAATGTCTTCAACACTGATTCCTTACCACAACCAAGGGATTATTTCTTGAGATACAACACTCCCCGAGTTGGAACCCAATGTATGTGAAGGAGCACGCTACATGAACCTGTGGGACTCCAAGGATTTGTAACACATCAAGGAGAATAAGGTCTTCTAGGTGTAATTTGATGGTGCACTGGCGGCGGAAATACATTCTAGGCTATGCTTGTCACCTGCAGTGTATGAGAAGTATAAGTGCATTGCTAAATTTCATGCCACCATGCACAATGTGCAAATTAGGGCACACAAAGATCCTGTGTGGTACAACCTCCCATATATCATCACTAAGGTGGAGGTATATCAAGTCATCCCAACTTGGCTGCCTACATGGAAGATTGGCCTTAAATCCTCTGCCCGGTCACTGCGGGAACATCTAGAAAGGATGGAGCACCAAAGGATACCATCCTGCTGAATACAGTGAAGGAAACTGAGTTGCGCTCCATAGAGAAGATGACCACCAAGGAGACCTTCAAGGACACCACCAAGGGGGCAGAGCAAGTGCCACAACACAAGGTTGAGACCAGCGGAGTAGGTGGGGAGGGTGCAGATGCCCCACGCAAAATAAATCACACTGGAAAACCTCCCAAGGGGCATCGAAAGAAGCGCAAGGGCGATAAGTTCGGGGGAGACACATATGTTACCTTGACTAAGGAGGATCTAGAAAATATCGCAGATGTCGTCGCCACTGCATCTGAAGATAGGTGGAATGCCCTTGAAGATCAACAGAAGGCCGCGGTGGAGGCTTTGTAGTCTGGGTTACAGGCACTCTAGATGAAAGAAGACACCCTTCAAGCGAGCGTGAACCAGGTGAGGCCGATCCAAGCAAGCCTACCAACCTCAGCCATCATCACAACAAGTAAGAGAAGGATTTTCCCCTTCCCAGGTGCAACATGGATAGTAGAACCACCATCCCTGTGCGCACAAGTCTGAGCATGTTCCAAGGTCGGCCTCGACATTATGAAAATAACGAGTAGGCAACTACACGCTCTCCACTTTTTCATCTCCGCCAAACTCTAGAATATAGAAATGTGGGCGTAACAACAACTAAGTGAGGCCGAGAAAAGAATTTCTACCAAGGCTAGTGAATCTGCCTAAGCACAGGTGGCACATCTCACGTCAGTCACGCATCAAGCAGAGTTAGAGCACCTCATTGACTGGTTATGTGGAGACATGCTAGAAGTAATTCTTGCCTCTGTTGCGCCGCAAGCCAAGATTGGGGGCTTGGTGGCTGCATTGAAGGCATCCAGAACAGAGGTACAAATTTTCAAAGAAGACCTAGAACAACATATTGCTACACTACAGGCCAAGCTGTAGTCGGAAACCCCTCCGGAGGTGCAATCCCAACAAACTACGCAAGTCAAGGAAGTGATAGGAATTATTTTAGCACATATCGCCAAGGGCTCCGAGTTTCTGGACACCGCCATGGAATTGTGGTCAACTATGCAGCGTGACCCCCTTCTTCGGAAATTTAACCAGGATTTGCGCCAAAAAGAGAAGGAATTTGAGAAAATGGAAGCCACCATGCTAACCCTTATTGCAGCCCAACGTCTATCATGCCTTCGCACCAACCATGCTCTAAGGGAAAATATCAAGGAGCTTCGCCACAAGAAACAAGTCCTTAGTAATCATCTGAAACCCTAGGCGGATGAAGCACTTAAGCTCTCACAAGACCTCGACGTGACAGTGAAGTAGTTGAACTAGACATTGGACAGTGTCACTGCGGCTACTGAAGGACTGACTTCCCAAAATTCAGTTGAGATCACGCAAAATGTAGCCGCGTAGAGTGAAGGCATCCTACCACCATTTGTCGTTGCCATCTAGCAACTCCAAGCCAAGATGAAGACCCCACTATCGTTGTGACTCAGGACGAGTCACAAGATTGTGTTGGGGTCCTGTTGGAGTGGGGTCCCCAAACAACAATTTTGATGCAATTTTGTAATATTTTGTAATGGTCTAGTTTGGCGCAGGGGCTTTGGGGTGAGTCAAAGCCCCTAATTAATTATAATGGGTAAAAGGGTAGACCAAGGGGCCGCAAACCACTGTTTTCGGACCATAGAGTATCGCAGGCTAATATAGTATAAATAGATTAATAAGATCAAGTCTAGAAGTAAGTTTTAATTAAGTCTAGATGCAAATGTTGAATTTGTGATAATTGTTGTGTAGATTTATCTAAGTAAGGGCTCCTCCTGGTAGTGTGCGCGAAGACCCTAATCCTGCTGTGTGCGGACACTATTGGATGTGTGTGTGGGTGTATGAAAGATTCTGTAAGTGAAATCTGAAGCATTAATGAATGAGAAGACCTTTTTCTAATAATGGAATATCTCTGTGTTATGTTATGATTTGCACTATGTTAGGGTCCTATAATAATAGGGTTCATAAAATTTTGAATTGACTTTGATAGTCTTGTAAATATGTACATACCTTGCTTTCTCCAAGTTGTTTTCCCATATTTTGAAAAAATGAAAAATAATAAAAAGCCAAAAAGAGGGTAAAAAGTCCTAAAAGAAAGATCAAAGGACTTAGAAAAATATAGACCCCAAAAGAAAAATAAATAAGACCTAAAAGTGAGCAAATCCAAATGCCACTACTTTACTTTTACTGCAAGAATAATGATTATGCGTAGAGTGTCAATCAATGCCATAATCCATGATCAGTTAAACAGTTTAACCTTAACTTTTCATGCTTTCAATTTCATGTTTTAGAAAGAGAATAAAGATTTTTCAAACGGTTTAAACTTGACAAATAAGTAGATAGGTAGAGAATAATGAGGAGCTCAACAGTTTAATCTGAGCCCTCAGATGAAATAAGGTTGATTTAGATAGTTTTATGCTTTGAAAGAAAAATGTTTTAAAGGTTGCAAGCCTCAATGAACCTACAAAAATGAAGAAAAAAGGTTAGAAATAAAGTTGGGTAGGTAGAAAGCAGTTGAGAAATCATGTAATAAAGCATCGTCAAGCAAAAATCACTAATTTCCACTCCCCTACAAGTATTCAGTGTTCTAAACTATCAGTCAAAAAGGCTCAAAGCATTTCTCTTACTTTTGTTTGGACTGGACCCAAGGCTTGATGACTGGTTAGTTAAAAATATTGAATTCCTACAGTAAACCCTCATTCATCAGCATTTACCCCTCATTCATACATCTTAATCCATTTTCCTAGGTAAAGACATATTTTTACTTAGTCAAATTGAAACCCTAAAATAATTAACTTCATTCCCTTCAAAATCATTCATAAAACCCTAAAAAAAAAATTATCCTAAGTATAAGTGAAGTGATACAACAAAGATGAGCAATGCTTTATTTGTATACTTTACTTAGAGGTAACATGTGCTTTGTTTCTATTTTACTACCCTTTTTTCATATTAACACTTGACATAGTGTATTAAAACCCTAACTACACCCTCCCGTAGTTATTAATTCCCTTATATTTTAAATAACCCCCTTAACCCACTATTTTAAATTTAGACCAAAGTTTAAATATCCCCATGTGCGTAAAAATAAAAACCCCGCCCGATTTTTCCCATTGCTCTAAAATTATCTATAAAATTAATCCCACCCCTATAGTTTGACAACTATACAAGTTGAAAAAACTATATAATATAATATCGTGCTGGTATATGTATTGAAACATTTTTCAAATGTTTTAAATAAAAGGATTACTCCCCGCCCATTTTCATAGATACCCAAAACTTTAAAACTTTATTAAAAACACATTTTTATAAATTTTAAAATCATTTAACCCGCCACATATTATACAAGGCCTAAGGTTTAAAATCCTTGCTCAAGCACCTTTGTTATAATGTTTTATCCTACCGCATATGCAAACAACCTGGTCCCACCTCCAATTCCAATGCAACTCCCAATTAGATCTGGACCATTCGCTTTCAAAGCTCAGATCCTAAAGAGAACATCCAATATGGAGTGGAAAAGATGCATGATCACCCGAGCTCCAAACCCGAGCGAAATATATGGTTTCTCAAATCCTCTCTCTTCCACGTGGATGTTTCTTATTTGATCGCGTGGGTTAAGCCCAATACCATTTACCACCAAATTGTCGTGCGATAACCACTAGTTTTTGATCCGTTGAATCCTGAAACCGCTGCTCATGCCTGACGTGAAAGTCATCAAATGCTGAAATAATGTGATCGAAATTCATATTAACCTTCAAAATAAACTTCAGTGCATACCCTTCTTGCACGTTAAACCTATGCTCACGCCTTTCCGACTGTAAAAACACCCTTTTAAAGCCTTTTTCCGCCATTTTCATGCCCAATAGCTTGCATAATTTACCTTGCAAATCATTGAAGACTGCCAAGGAACTTTTACATTTCTCCAGAAAACCTACAGAAGTTATCAATTTAGTCAAAATCTTAGAAATTGTTCAAAAGCCCGATACCTACATATTACAGGTATTTTTCTAAAATTTGAACCTGAAAATTGATTTAAAAGACCTTTAAAGAGCAAAAACACACTTAGATATTTAGAAATCAATTGAAAGAAACTGCCAAAAAGCCCAAAAACAAGCCAGACCCTGTCAAATTTTTCCCAGAAACCCTGTTTCTCTGCTACGCACAATTTTTCAGGAAATTTGTGAATTTTTCACACTTTGATGAAATATTTCAAGCTTGAAATCAAACCATAAAACCTCTGTGGGTATCCTAAGCCTCTATAACCCTTTCCAAAAGATTTTTTAGCCCAAATTTCCATTAAAAATACTTAAGAAACCCTTGTTTCTTGTTCTAAACCAGTTAAAGGCCTATAAAACTCTTTTCACCGACCTAATTGAGAAGAAAGCCCAAAGAAAAAGCTATACTTTGCCAAATTTGTCCAATAAACCCTCTGCTAAAGTAAATTACTTCTGCAAACTATCTAAACTTGCAGAAGTTGATCAAAATGCCTAAAAAATAGAGTGCAAGTAAGCCTAAAGGTTCCAAAGTACCTAAACCTACCCCTACCATGACTTCAAGTACTGTTATTGTTGTAAATCATTTTCAACCACCTGTTATTGATATTGAACACATCCCACTAGCTGATACTGCTTACAAGATAGTAGATCCCATTGTTGAATTTAACCTGCTAGATATCCATAAATGGTGCTATGAGAAGTATTTAGATGATCAAGAAGAAGTCCATATTTGGGAATCCAATTTGCCAAAATATGTTGTCCCATTAACTCACCCATGTCAGGAGGTCATTAGATTGTGTCAGCAGTATTATGTTCCTCAGAAAAGAGCCATTGTAAATGCCAATAAAGATGTGCTTTTTACCATCACTGCAGAATCAACTAACCAAATGTTGCAGCTTCATTCTGACCCCCAAGTAGTCCCTTTGTCTATAGAGGGCCTCACCAAGCTATATATTGGCCTAGATTTTCCCAAAAGGTTCATGATTTTTCAGACATTTATGCCTCTTCATGTAGAAATTCCTAAGCTAAATCCCCCATACTCTACTGCTAAATTCCCTGAAGGTTCAAGACATTTTATTTCCATGCTTTCCTTCATCCTTGGATATTTTACTGATGAACACACAGATGAGCCCATCTTGGGATTCTTATCCACTTTCTCTCCAGGTCAACCCCCATCGGTAATATTTGATTCTGCTGGTTTCATTGCTGATAGTATTCATTATCAATTGACCAATTTGAAAATTGAGGGAGTATTCATATATACCTCCTACCTTTTCCATATGTTTCTATACTTCCAATCAGATAATTTTCCAATTACTCTCCAAAAACTTGACATAGAGGGAAATCCTCTATCTGTCATTTTTTGGACATCCATGCTCAGGAAAGAATGTACAGATTTCAGTTATTTAGAATTTTTAGAGTTATTTTTACATCTAGTGATCACAATGTTGACCAAAACAGAGCAACCAATAATAAATGAAGAAATGAAAAATATATTGCAGTTGTCAGAGCAGAGTAAGGTTGGTGATTGGTATTTAAATAAAAAATATATTGAAATTAGAGTCTTTGGGTCAAACTTTTTACCTTACAAGTTACCCAAACATCTTTAAATGAGGATCTTTGCCTTGGATTATATTAGGCAGATCATAAACTATGATTCCATAAATTTCATGGCATCTAAAAAGAAAACCCAATTCAAACTAAAGAATCAGATAGGGCCATTCATATGCAATCAAAGGGATGCAGAGAAAGAAGCAGAAAATCAGTTATTGGAATATAAATTTGAAGAGAGTTTCCCTTGGAACTATGATCCACAAGGGATCTTGAGTAAACTAAGGGTTAAATGCAAGTTAACACCCTTCATCCATGAAGAAAAACCAGAAATAGAAAATTTTTCCAACCATATTGAATGGACTGAAAACACTTTAATAGATGCAGTGAACAAAGGTAATACTAGTCATACCTTAAAGACTGAAAATCAACCAGAGAAGTCCATTAAAAGAGTAAGGGAAGAAGGAGCCTATGTGGCAGAAACTACAACTAAAACCAAGTTCAAGCTCATATATAAAAAAAGGCCCAAATTAGATTCAGCAAGTAAAGGAAAAATGACAATTGATGTTGAAGAAACAGAGCCTTTAAATACCAATACAAATCAGCCAGAGACAAATGTTTCTACTGTAATTATCAATGAGCCAAATACTAAAAATTAGAATGAAGGGCAAATCAATAATGAATATACATAGTTGATGGAAAGACAGAAAATCATGGAAGCCTCTTCCTCACAGGGAGCTGAGGAAAATGATTTGGATATTAAAGAGAAATATAAGAAGATTAAACTGAGGAATGAAGAGATAAAGAATAATATTTATTCTCAATATCTCAAACAGACTCCAAGTGTACAAAACAGGCTCCTTTCTGCATTTGGTTATTCTAATCAAAAGCTAATCATGTCAGTGTTGCAGCCCACAGTCAAATCACCTAAAACAGTGGCAGATTATAAGAAAGTGGATTTGCAAGTTCAGACAGATAAGATCCATGCTCTTGATACGATCCTTCTAATATCAAAGCAGCAGAATTAATGGTGAAGAAGAAAATTGAAGATATAGCAGCTTTGAGGAAACAACTCAAACTTCCTCAAAGTGAGCATCCTCAAACAAAAGAAGTCATACAGGAATAGAGTGAAAAATATGACATGATGAATATAATTCTTTAGTTGACAACCCAGGTTAAAGAGATGGAAATATAGATGGACAAGCTTGTCCAATAAAAGGAAACAGTAAAATAACCAGTGATTCCTATAGTCATACCAATTATCACTGGAGCAGTGCCTTCAACTTTAGGTGAAAATTTGGCTCCCAAAGAACCACTAGCTACTGCAGTGCCAGTGACTTCTTCCACAACATCAGCTACTAAATCATCTACAACAACAGTACATCCTACAAATGAGGCCAGAAAAATAGTCAAAGCAATGGAAGAAATGTCTTTAAAGAAAAATGAGATTAACATGTTGACAAAGATGGTTGAAAATCTTGAGAAGTCAAATAAATTAGCTCAGATAAATGCAAAGACACATGAACAAAATGCCATCAGACTAAATGAAGAGTTAAATAAGTTGCAAAAGGAGTTAAATTTGAAGGATCAGATATCATACATCAAAAATTACCTTTGGAATAATGTCATTGAAGCCATCCATGATGTGTGGCCTTCAATTCAAGTAATTTTTTAGCAAAGAGAGTTATTACTAGCAGCCCAAGAAAAAATTCAAAAGACTCAAACTCAGTTGGCTGACAAACCAGATAAATCTGTAAGGCTGATCACGGCCTTCCTCAACAGTAAAAACAGACAGGAGTTGGAAGAACTCAAAATCACAGATAGAACTGCAACTATCCTAGAAATTAGGAAAGTCACAACAAAGAAAAATTTGATGAGACAACTGGAAGAAAAGTGTGAAAGTATGAATATGGCCATAACCATATTTATGGTTAAGTTCAAAAGTTTGAGACAACAAGGACTACCTGACATTACGGTAATTAATGATAATTTAATGCCTCAGAATGACTATGATAAGAATATAAGAGAATTTTCTAAGGAGCAGGTAAATAAGCCACAAGGACAAGGCATTCCAACTAGAAAAGTGTTACTCAAGAGTTTTGAAGAATTATTCTACTTGCAACATGAGATAAAGCACTTGTTTGTCATCAAGCCAACCTTTTCTAGATATACTAAAGTTGATGAGAACCTCAAGAAATTAAAAAATATACAAATTCCTAAAAATGAGAATTGACAGTCACTCAGAGATTTATTGTGAAGGGTAAAAGAGAGACAGATGAAAAGAGGACTAAATTTTTTTCTGAATTACAGTCAAAACAGATTTTACAACAGTAAACAGTTTTTGACTAAGGATTAAAGAGTATCAGTGAATAAAGAGTATCTGAGAAAGAGTATTACACAAGCCATATCAAATTCAAAAAAAAAATATCTAAGAGCCAGCAAGGACGACACCAAGGCAGCCACTTGCATCCTATCCTCGAAACTGTTTCTATTTCTTTTGGATAAAATAGGACATCTTGCTGATTTGTTAAGCAGTTGTCTCTATTATTATTGTAAAGATATTTTATTTTCCTAAGATAATTCCTAGAAGTCTTCTAGGATATTTTGTAAAACATTAGTTATAAATACTTCATCTTTAGAAGTATTTTGTGTGGAATAAAATTGCTAGGATTGTTATAGTCATTTCTTCTTGGACTTTAAAGCTTTTGTGTGTCAAAATTCGAGTAGCAAGGCTGGATCAAAACAAATTGGCATCATACTTAAGGATTCCTATGATGAGCTATTTGGAGTGAAGTATTTCCTCACTTGTCATTGTTTTCTTTCTTTGTTACATGCATCCATTTATGTTTATGCTAAATCTGCATGTATAACTAGGAGCATTACTACTGGATTTGTTAAAAGCACCATGTTTTTAACTAGTTATCATTTATATGTTTTCCTCTGATTTCTAGTGTAGGGAACCCTTAATTGCTCCCTCTCTCGTTTGAACTCTTCCTACTACTTCCTTTTCCAGATAAAAGGATTCTTAAGTGCCCTTTATCCCCATCATATTACCTCATAGAAACAATTTTCCAAGATCTTCAAGGGTTATCTATCTTGCCCTGAAAACATTTGACCTTTTTCCCTTTATACCAATCCTATTTGCTTGATTTTGACTCCTTAGCCCAATGGACAAATATATTTCCCACTATCCATCCTTTCAAGTGATTTTTCCCACCAAATCTACCAAAACAAAACTAAAGCTGCACTTTCATAATTAGCCTAATATTCACAAATTGAAACAAAGTTAAATTTTAAAGAGAGAGCCCTCTTTGAACCCTAGGAAGGCTAGATCCTAGAGTTTGAAGTAGGTTTCTGGTTACCTCTAGAATTATTTGACTAAAAACCAAAATCCCACAACTTTAGAATTACTAGATTGATAACATTACCGGCGACCATACTGGGGACCTAACCAATCGTCAATCATAAAACTAGTATTAAAGAAAAACAAATTTATTCATCCTTTTACTTTAATATTGCATTTATAAGTTGTGGGTATTGAAAACAGTAATTCTGGCTTCTAGGAAAGTTTATTATACCAAGTCTAACCCGGATACAAAGCCTGCAGTTATAGTAGACAACCCAGACCGAATTGGTAAAAAGAAAAAACAGTGAGAAGATTTAGAAGCTGGAGGATCATTAAAAAGAGTCAATTCATTACCACAAGAATTAGTAAGTCTGCAAGATATTGATTTTGATCTAAAATTTGAGCATTCTTTATTTAGAAGTAAATCTGAAAGTGATTTGAAAACTATTGTTTTAGACCCTGTTTTTATTTCATTCTTGAATACAAAACAGAAAAAATATTACAATAAATTCTAAATCAAAGAAAGTTGAAGATCAGACTAAAATTGAAGAACTTAATGTTACTATTCTCAAAGATATTGATGAAGCTATTGAATTAGCTCAATTTTTGACCCACGCAAACAAACCTCCAGTTTCTCAGTTACATACCACAATAATACCAGCTAAATATTCATCTCTGTATGTTGTTACATCATATATAAATTCCATTACCAACTCATCTATAGATCCATTTATCCCTAAATTACCTTTACAGCCTAGTGTACTATTTCCACCACTCACTTCATCCACTATATCTATCAACTCACCTTTTGATTTTTTAAACACATCATCCTCATTCCCTAGTAGTTCCATATACATTCCAACTTCATTTCCCAGCACGTCAACTACAACTTTTAGTTCATCGGCTTTCATTTCCAACACAACCCCAAGCACTTCTACCTTACCCCCTACCCAAGCTAAAATTCAAGCCATGGCTGCTAGGTATGCTGCCCTAGTCTTACCACAACAGCTTCATGACATGCCTCAAGACTATCAGAGTAAGATACCATAGTTTGATGCCACTAACCATTATACAGTTCAACAACACATAATTAAAATGACAGATTTCTTTGAACTCCATGAGATTGATGATTCTGATGTTCAAATGAGATTATTTGCACAAACACTGAGAGGAGAAGTTAAGTGGTTTAGAGGTATAGCTGGTGGTGGTGTAATTGATTTAGCTATATTTCATAGGTTGTTTTTAAAAATGGGAAAAGAAAAAGAATTCACTCCAGATATTGTCTGAATTTGATGCCATGAGAAGAGCTCCAAATGAGTCTGTCCAAGACTACTGCACAAGATATAATAGTGTTTACAATTCCATCCCTACAAATATTAAACACACCCCTGATAATGTCTTACTCAAATTCCCTAATGAATTTCACATGGACATGGTTTATCAGTTGAGGGAAAGAAATGCAGAAACCTTAGAAAGAATGCAAACAAATGTTGTTAGTGCAAAAGTAAATATTTTAGCCAGAAAAGCTAGACTAAGAAATGAGAGAAGAGTGACCATTAAAGAAGAAAATTCCAATTTAGACTCAAAAATATACATGTTAGCTAAAAATTTAGACGGGATGATGGATAGATTAAAAAACATAGAGAGGAGACCTCAGTGGAATAACCAACAACAAATCAAAAATCCAATTTTAGAAAAAACACAAATCCAGAAAAGCAAAAGAAATAGCCCTAGACCAAATAATAAGGCCCAAATTCCAAGAGAACTTTGCTAAAAGTTCTCAGAATAATGATGATGATGAGTATGGAATAAATCTAATGCGAATAGATGATAATAATACTATCTTTCTCACTCAGGAAGATCGGAAATTATTTGAACTCCAACAACTCAAATTAGATTCAAGTGAATCCTTTGATTATAAACAAGGTTATGATTATGTTATAAATGAAATACACAGTCAATATAACCTTAGAAATAAGAAAAAAAATGAGTCTTCTACCAAGAAAACTTCCCAAACTCAGAATAAGAAAACAGTAGAAGCTCCCAAAACAAAAGTTCTGCAAATTCTCCCATGGGAAAATAAGCAAACCCTAGTTCTTCCCAAAATATCTCTAGTCCTAAAAATGCATCAAGCCCTAAAATTGTTGATATTACTGATGAAGTTTCCCAAACTACAAAAGGTTCACAGAAATCTACTGCTGCTAAAGCTTCTAATTATGTTGAAACAGCAATTTTAGATCCTAAAAAACCTTCTACTGATCCTAAATCAGTAGATCCAAAAACTACTACTTCAAAAACATTTGCTGATAATTCTAAGTCTGAAAGAACATCTACTACTTCACAAACAGTCCCTAAAAAGAAAGTTAGGAGCAGTAAAACACAAGAAACTAAAATAGAGAATATGAAACCAATTGAAAATGAAAACATAATTGTAGAAAAATAAGACAAACCAACACAAACTACAGTTACCAAGGAAGAATTGATTCAAATCAGTAAATCTCAACCTATAGTTAACATACAATCTGAAATTGCAAAGCTGAAAATACCAAGTCCTCTGACTGAATTGGTAAAACATGACTTGTATAAATCAACCATATCTAAAACATTAAACATGAATGATGGAGAATATTCCATAAATCTTAATGATGATCAGCGAGAGTTGATTTTTGGCCCAGATGTGAATGGAAAACATGCAGATGGAGTAGTTCCTCCATTTTATATCAGTCTTACCATTCATGATCAAATTTGACATAATGCCATGCTAGATTCAGGAGCTTCCCATAATCTAATGCCTAAAGCCATAATGGAAAACCTCAATCTAGAAATCACAAGGCCCTACAAAGATATGTTCTCATTTGATTCAAGTAAAGTTAAATTCCTAGGTTTAATCATAGATTTGTGTGTAGCACTAGTTCAATATCCTGGTAAGAATATATTAATGGACGTTTTAGTAGCTGATATCCCACCTAAATATGGAATGTTACTTTCTCTTTCATGGGGAGCAAAGTTACAAGGATCTCTACAATTGGACATGTCTTATGCTACTATATCAGTTTTTGGCCAGCCTAAAAAGTTATATAGGGAAACATTGATGAAGTACATGGTCAGTCGTGCAGAAAGATCTATAAATTACCCAATTTAATCTACACCAACTGACCTTGATTCTTTTATCCTATGTAACTCTGAAACTAATGAAATCCAAACTAAACTAATAGAGAAAAAGAAAGCACCAAACAATGATAATATTTTTCATGAATCTCTATGGCATTTAAACTTTGATGGTTCAGTAAATAAGTTAGGAGTGGGAGCAGGAGTTTGGAACACCAATATGGAGACTAATCACTTAGAAGGCCATGCTTTTAGGCTCAATTTCAAATGTACCAATAATATGGCTTAGTATGAAGCCCTCATTTTAGGACTCCAAATTATTAGGAACTCAGGAGGTAAAAGAATATTAATCATGGGAGATTCAGAGTTGATCATAAAACAAGTAAATGGAGTTTATTCTGTTTACAATCCTAGACTAAGAAAATACAAAGACACTGTGATAGATTTAACTGATGATTTATTGGAATGTAAATTTGCTATTGTACCTAGAAAACAAAATATACAAGCTCACTGTCAAGCAACCTTTGCTAGTACATGCAATTTACCATTCCAACCTAATCACAAATATACTGCTGAAGTCAAGCATAGGCCAATAATTCCAGACAACCTTAAGTATTGGAAAAAAAATTCTCAGGATGAACAAATTTACAAGTTTATGAGCAATGAAGGTGAATTTCAGAACTGTAATATAGACACAGATTGTACTATAGATCAAGGTTTAGATTGTGAAATAGATTTAAATAACTTATATGTATATAGAATAAAGTTTTCTAAACCAACTAGATTTAGTCAATATGATATAGATAGCTTAGAGAAAGTAGATATTGAAGAAATTATTGATGATGAATCTAACATACTAAATCTTAAGGATAATTTCTTACCTAAAGGTTTAACTCCCTTAAAAGATATTTTTGACTCAAATGATGTAGCTAGAAAACCTAAAATGGAGCCAGTTAGATATGATATAGAAGAATGCAATATTAGTACAGAGTTAAAACCCAAAACAATCAAACTTTCCAAAACATTACCTCAACAAGAAAAGGAAAAATACATTATTCTTTTAAAGGAATATCAAGATGTTTTTGCCTGGAGTTATGAGGATCTCAAATCCTATGATACCAGCATAATCCAACATAAAATTCCAATAAAAGAAGACCAAAAGCCATTTAAACAAAAGTTGAGAAGAATTAACCCTGTTGTATTGCCTTTGATAGAAAAAGAAGTGAAAAGAATGTATGATGCACATATAATTGCACCAATCAGAGATTCTGATTGGGTTTCCAACCTAGTTCCAACAAGAAATAAAACATGAGAGATTAGATTATGTGTCGGTTTTAGGAATATAAAAAAATTGCACTTGAAAGATAATTACCCTTTACCTAAAATGGATCATATATTACAAAGGGTAGTTGGCTCTTCTAGGATGTCACTTTTAGATGGTTTTTCAGGATACAACCAGATTTTAGTCCAAAAAGAAGATCAAGCCAAAACAACATTTACTACTCCTTGGGGCACTTTTATGTATGTAAAAATGTCTTTTGGTCTAATGAATGCAGGGGCAACCTTTCAAAGGGCTATGGACATAGCTTTTGCAAAGGAAATACATGATTTTTTAGTAATTTACTTAGATGACATTACAGTGTTTTCCAAAACTGATAATGAACACTTGGATCATATGAGACAATTTTTTATTAAATGCGGGAAATTTGGCATCTCTATAAACCCTAAGAAAAGATTATTTGGATTAGAAGAAAGCAAGTTACTTGGACACATAATTTCTAAAGAAGGAATCAGAATAGATCTTGCTAGGATAGAAGCAATTCTTAACATTAGTCCACCAAGAAACATCAAAGAATTACAAGCCTTTTTAGGTAAGATTAATTTTTTAAGAAGATTCATATCTAATTTAGCTGAGATAATTAGAGAACTAAATAACATCCTTAAAAAATATTAATTTCTTAAATTGACTATTGAGGCCAAATAGTCATTTGACTCCATCAAACAAGCCTTAACCAAAACTCCAATCCTAATAAGTCCTGACTTTAAGAAAGATTTCATAATTTTTTCATTTGCTTCAAAACATACCATTGCTGCAGTTTTACTGCAGAAAAAATGACCAAGTATTTGAACAACCCATAGTTTTTTTCAGTAAGACCCTTAGAGATTCCCCTTTGAAGTACAACATTATGGATAAACCAGCCCTAGATTTGATTAAGGCCATTAAAGACTTCAGAGTTTATATTCTCTACTCTCATATCATTACCTATGTCGCAAATTATGTAGTAAAAGACATTCTTACTCTGGATGGTCCTGATGGAAGAAGAGGTAAGTGGATTGCCACTATCTTAGAATATGACATAGAGATAAAACCCAAAAAACTTGTCAAAGGTCAAGGATTAGCCAGAATTATGGCTGAATCTAACTTTAATGCCCTAGACATAAATTTTATTGCCCAGGTAGATGATCAGGAAGAGATGGCGACTCCAACAATCAGTGAAGCCTTCTCAGACTCACCTTGGTATATAGATATCATATTTTTACTCCTAAACTTACAAGCTTCTCCTGGATTGTCAAGAACCTAAACCAGATTCTTAAAACCGAAGGTAGTAAGATTTTGCATTTCAGACAATGTACTTTTTTGGAGAGATCATAGTGGGATTTTATTAAATTGGTTATTAAAGGAAGAAGTTGACAAAATACTTGAATAATTTCATGCAGGTGACTATGGAGGACATCTATATTGGAAAACTACTGCAGACAAGATCATGAGAGCTAGTTTTTACTGGCCTACTTTGTTTGCTGATGTCAAAAAGTATGTAGCGTCCTATCATAAATGCCAAATTTTTTAGGGTAAGAAGAAATTATTACCCCTCCCCTTAAATCCTATTTCAATTGAAATTCCATTTCAACAATGGGGTTTAGACTTCATTGGTGAAATTCACCCTCCTTCTTTAGACAAACATAAGTGGATTTTGATAGCCACTGATTATTTTACTAAGTGGATTGAAGCCATACCCTCCAGAAAAGCCACAGATATTGTCATTATTTCCTTCTTAGAAAGTAACATTCTTTCAAGATTTGGATGTCCCTAAAAGATAATTATTGACAATGCAGTGGCATTCAAATCCAAGAAAATGATTAACTTTTGCCACAAATACCATATTACCTTGGGTCATTCTACTGCATATTACCCCTAAGGTAATGGCCTAGCTGAATCCTCAAACAAGAGCCTTGTAAACATTATCAAAAAGATACTTGAAGACAATAAAAAGACTTGGAATAAGAAGTTTGTCAATGCCTTATGGTCAGATAGAATTACTACTAAAAACTCCATTGGTACTTCCCCTTATCAACTTGTTTATGGAATGGATGATGTTTTTCCATCCTCCCTAGGTGTACCAATGATGAAAATTATCCAAGAGTTACAAGTTGAAAAAAATGACATTCAAAGAAGGATCAATCAAACTATTCACTTGCAACAAACAAGGGAAGAAGTTTATATCAAATCTCAAGTCATTCAGGATAAATTCAAGAAATTTTTTGATAAAAATAGTAAAGAGGATGATTTCTACATTGGAGATAAAGTATTAAAGTGGGATTCTAGAAGAGAAGACAAAGGAAAACATGGAAAATTTTATTTTTTGTGGAAAGGACCTTATGTGATTTATGGATATATCGGTAATAATGCTTTCTTTTTGAAAGAAATGGATGGAACAGACCTGCAAGAAGGACCAGTAAATGGTAGAATTCTGAATCACTACTACTCTCCTAACTTAACAAATAGTTAGTTTTTATTCACTTTGATCATTGTACATATACATTGCAGAGTTTAGATTGGATTGGATGTTTCCCTAACAAAGTTGAAGCCCGGAGAGAAGGCCCTAAGCTTTGAGAGGTAAATATCATAAGTATGAATATATTGCAGATTTCAGAAGACATTTATAGGGTCATCACAGTCAAATTCCAAAGGCTACAGTCTCAAAGTTCTTGATATTTCACTAGGAAATGTCATCCCCATGTGGAGCCACTATTAGGTTCCTATGATAATAGGGTTCATAAAATTTTGAATTGAATTTTATAGTCTTGTAAATATGTACATACCTTGATTTTTGCAAGTTGTTTTCCCATATTTTGAAAAAATGAAAAATAATAAAAAAGCTAAAAAGAGGGTAAAAATTCCTAAAAGAAAGATCAAAGGACTTAGAAAAATATAGAACCCAAAAGAAAAAGAAATAAGACCTGAAAGTGAGCAAATCCAAATGCCACTACTTTACTTTTACTACAAGAATAATGATTATGTGCAGAGTGTCAATAAATGCCATAATCTGCACATAATCCATGATCAGTTAAATAGTTTAATATTAACTTTTCATGATTTCAATTTTATGTTTTAGATAGAGAATAAAGATTTTTCAAACAGCTTAAACTTGAAAAATCAGTAGATAAGAAGAGAATAATGAGGACCTCAACAGTTTAATCTGAGCCATCGGATGAAATATGGTTGATTTAGATAGTTTTATGCTTTGAAAGAAAAATGTTTTAAATATTGCAAACCTAAATGCACCTACAAAAATGAATAAAAAATGTTAGAAATAAAGTTGGGTAGGTAGAAAGCAGTTGAGAAATCATGTAATAAGCATCATCGTGCAAAAATCATTAATTCCCCCCCCCCCCTATAAGTATTCATTGTTCTAAACTATCAGTAAAAAAGGCTCAAAGCATTTTTCTGAATATTTTTGGGACCAAACCCAAGGCTCAATGACTGGTTAGTCAAAAATATTGAATTCCTACATTAAACCCCCATTCATTAGCATTTACCCTTCATTCATACATCTTAATCCATTTTCCTAAGTATAGACATATTTTTACTTAGTAAAATTGAAACCCTTAAATAGTTAACTTTATTCCCTTCAAAATCATTCATAAAACCCTCAAAAAACATTTATCATAAGTATAAGTGAATTAATACAAAAAATATGAGCAATGCTTTATTTTTATACTTTACTTAGAGGTAACATGTGCTTTTTTTCTATTTTACTACCCTTTTTTCATATTAACACTTGACTTAGTGTATTAAAACCCTAACTACACCCTCCCGTAGTTATTAATTACCTTATATTTTAAATAACCCCTTTAACCCACTATTTTAAATTTAGACCAAAGTTTAAATATCCCCATGTGCCTAAAAATAAAACCCCCTCCCCCGATTTTTCCCATTGGTCTAAACCTATCTATAAAATTAATTCCGACCCCATACTTTGACAACTATAAAAATTGACAAAACTATATAATATAATACCGTGCCCATATATGTATTATTGAAACATTTCACAAATGTTTTAAATAAAAACATTACTCCCCGCCCATTTTCATAAATACCTGAAACTTTAAAACTTTATTAAAAACATATTTTTATAAAGTTTAAAATCAGTTAACCTGCCACATATTATACAAGGCCAAAGGTTTAAAAACCATGTTCAAGCACCTTTTTTATAATGTTTTATCCCGCTGCATATGCAAACAACCCGGTCCCACCTCCCATTCCATTGCAACTCCCAATTAGATTTGGATTGTTCACTTTCAAAGCTCAGATCCTATGGCGCACATCCAACATCGCGTGGAAAAGATGCGTGATCACCCGAGCTCCAAACATGCATTGAAATAGACGGTTTCGCAAATCCTCTCTCCTCGAAATGGATGTTACTTATTCGATTGCGTGGGTTAAGCCCAATACCATTTACCACCAGATTGCCACGCGATAACCACTGGTTTTTGATCCATTGAATCCTGAAACTGTTGCTCATGCCTGACGTGACAATCATTCAATGCTGAAAAAATGTGACCGAAATGCATATTAATCTTCGAAATAAACTTCATTGCATACCCTTTTTGCACATTAAACATATGCTCGCACCTTCCCGACTGTAACAACACCCTTTTAAAGCCTTTTTCTGCCATTTTCATGCCCAGAAGCTTGCATAATTTTCCCTGCAAACCATTGAAGACTACCAAGGAAATTTTACATTTCTCCAGAAAACCTACAGGAGTTATCAATTCAGTTAAAACCTCAGAAATTGTTCAAAAGCCCAATACTTACATATTATAGGTATTTTTCTAAAATTTGAACCTGCAAATTGATTTAAAAGACCTTTAAATAACAAAAACACACTTAGATCTTTAGAAATCAATTGAAAGAAACTGCCAAAAAGCCCAAAAACAGGCCAAACCCTGTCAAATTTTTCCCAGAAACCCTATTTCTCTGTTGTGCACATTTTTCAAGAAATTTATGAATTTTTCACACTTTGATTAACTATTTCAAGCTTGAAATCAAACCAGAAAAACTCTGCAGGTATCCTAAGCCTCTGTAACCCTTTTCAAAAGAGTTTTTAGCCCAAATTTCCATTAAAAATACTCAAGAAACCATTTTTTCTTGTTTTAAACTAGTTAAAGGCCTATAAAACTCTTTCACAGACTTAATTGAGAAGAAATCCCAAACAAAAATCTATACTTTGCCAAATTTGTCCAATAAACCCTTTGCTAAAGTAAATTGCTTCTGCAAACTATCAAAACTTGCGGAAGTAGATCAAAATTCCTAAAAAACAGAGTGCAAGCAAGCCTGAAGGTTCCAAAGTACCTATACCTACCCCTGCCATGACTTCAAGTACAGCTATTGTTGTAAATCCTTTTCAACCCCCTATTACTGATATTGAACACATCCCACTAGCTGATATTGATTACAAAATAATTGATCCCATTGTTGAATTTAACTTGCTAGATATCCATAACTGGTGCTATGAGAAGTCTGTAGATGATCAAGAAGAAGTCCATATTTAGGAATCCCATTTGCCCAAATATGTTGTCCCATTAACTCACCCATGTCAGGAGGTCTTTAGATTGTGTCAGCAGTATTATGTTCCTCAGCAAAGAGCCATTGTAAATGCCAATAAATATGTGCTTTTTACCATCATTGCAGAATCAATTCACCATATGTTGCAGCTTCAGACTGACCCCCAAGCAGTCCCTTTGTCTATAGAGGCCCTCACCAAGCTATATATTGGCCTAGATTTTCCCAAAAGGTTCATGATTTTTCATATATTTATTCCTCTTCATGTAAAAATTCCTAAGCTAAATCCTCCATATTCTACTACTAAATTACCTGAAGGTTTAAGACATGTGATTTCCATGCTTTCCTTCATCCTTGGATATTTTACTGATGAACACACAGATGAGTCCATCTTCATATTCTTATCCACTTTCTCTCCAGGTCAACCCCCATCAATAATATTTGATTATGCTGGTTTCATTGCTGATAGTATTCATTATCAATTGACCAATTTGCAAATTGAGGGAGTATCCAGATATACCTCCTACCTTTTCCATATGTTTCTATACTTCCAATCAAATAATTTTCCAATTACTCTATAAAAACTTGACATAGAGGGAAATCCTCTATCTGTCATTTTTTGGACATCCATGCTCAAGAAAGAATGTACAGATTTCAGTTATTTAGAATTTCATAGTTATTTTTACATCCAGTGATCACAATGTTGACCAAAACAGAGCAACCAAGAATAAATGAAGAAATGAAAAAGATATTGCAGTTTTCATAACAGAGTAAGGTTGGTGACTGGTATTTGTATGAAAAATATACTGAAATCAGATTCTTTGGGTCAAACTTTTTACCTTACAAGTTACCCAAACATCCTTAAATGAGGATCTTTGCCTTGTAGTATATCAGGCAGATCCTAAACTCTGATTCCATAAATTTCATGGTAGCTAAAAAGAAAACCAATTCAAACTAAAGAATCAAATAGGGTCATTCATATGCAATCACATGGATGCAAAGAAAGAAGCAGAAAATCAGTTATTGGAGTATAAATTTGAAGAGAGTTTTTCTTGGAACTATGATCCACAAGGGATCTTGAGTAAACTATGGGTTAAATGCAAGTTAACACCCTTCATCCATGAAGAAAAACTAGAAATAGAAAAGTTTTCCAATCAAATTGAATGGACTAAAAACACTTTAATAGATGTAGTGAACAAAGGTGATACTAGTCATACCTTAGAGACTGCAAATCAACCAAAGAATTCCATTAAAAGAGTAAGGGAAGAAGGAGCCTATCTGGCAGAAACTACAAATGAAACCAAGTTCAAGCTCATATATAACAAAAGGCCCAAATTAGATTCAGCAGGTAAAGGAAAAGTGACAATTGATGTTGAAGAAACAGAGCCTTTAAATACCAATAAAAATTAGCTAGAGACAAATGTTGCTACTATAATTATCAATGAGCCAAATACTAAAAATCAGAATGAAGGAAAAATCTATAATGAAGATACACATTTGATGGAAATACGGAAAGTCATGGAAGCCTCTTCCTTACAGGCAGCTGAGGAAAAGGATTTGGATATTAAAGAGAAATATAAGAATATTAAACTGAGGAATGAAGAGATAAAGAATAATATTTATTCTCAATATCTCAAACAGACTCCAAGTGTACAAAACAGACTCCTTTCTGCATTTGATTATTCTAATCAAAAGCTAATCATGTCAGAGTTGCAACCCACAGTCAAATCACCTAAAACAGTGGCAAATTATAAGAAAGTTTATTTCGAAGTTCAGACAGATAATATCCATGCTCTTGATCAAATTGAGTTCCACAGGAAGACTTCAGAGATGCTTTATTCTACTGTCACAAATAAAGCCATGAGTGCTCAGAAGCTCCAAAACACCATCTCCAACATGCAAGATCACATGAAGATGGACAAAGCCTCATTGTATGCCAAGGATCTAAGGATAAAATCCTTAGAAGAATTAGTGTTGCAGGTGGGATATGATCCTTCTAATATCAAAGCAGCAAAATTATTGGTGAAGAAGAAAAAATAAGATATAGCAGCTTTGAGGAAATAGCTCAAACTTCCTCAAAGTGAACATCCTCATACAAAAGAAGTCATACAGGAACAGAGTGAAAAAGATGACATGATGAATTTAATTATTCAATTGACAGCCCAGGTTAAAGAGATGGAAATACAAATGGACAAGATTATACAAGAAAAGGAAACAATAAAAGAACTAGTGATTCCTACAGTCATTCCAGTTATCACTGCAGCAGTGCCTTCAACTTTAGGTGAAATTTTGGCTCCCAAAGAACCACTGGCTACTGCAGTGCTAGTGACTTCTTCCACAACATCAGCTATTGAATCATCTAAAACAATAGTACAGCCTACAGATGAGGCCAGCAAAATAGTCAAAGCAATGGAAGAAATTTCTTTAAAGACAAATGAGATTAAAAGGTTGAAAATCTTGAGAAGTCAAATAAATTAGCTCAGATAAATGTAAAGGCACATGAAAAAAATTCCATCAGACTAAATGAAGAGTTAAATAAGTAGCAAAAGGAGTTAAATTTGAAGGATCAGATATCATACATCAAAAATTACCTTTGGAATAATTTCATTGAAGCCATCCATGATGTGTGGCCTTCAATTCATGTAATTTTTGAGCAAAGAGAGTTATTACTAGCAGCCCAAGCAGAAATTCAAAAGAATCAAACTGAGTTGGCTGAAAAAACAAAGCAAGTTGTAAGGCTAATCACCTTCCTCAACAGTAAAAACAGACAGGAATTGGAAGAACTCAAAATCACAGACAGAACTGCAACTATCCTAGAAATTAGGAAAGTCACAACAAAGAAAAATTTGATGAGACAACTAGAAGAAAAGTGTGAAAGTATGAATACTTCCATAACCATATTTATGGTTAAGTTCACAAGTTTGAGACAAAAATTACTACTTGACATTACGGTAATTAATGATAAGGTAATGCCTCAAAATGACTATGATAAGAATTTTCCAAGGAACAGGTAAATAACCCACAAGGACAAGGCAGTCCAACTGAAAAAGTGTTACTCAAGAGTTTTGAAGACTTATTCTACTTGCAACATGAGATAAAGCACTTGTTTGTCATCAAGCCAACCTTTGCTAGATATACTGAAGCTGATGAAAACTTAAGGAAATTAAAAAAAATACAAATTCCTAAAAATGAGGATTGGTAGTCACTCACAGATTTATTGTGAAGCATAAAAGAGAGACAGATGAAAAGAGGACTAAATTGTTTTCTGAATTACAGTCAAAATATATTTTACATCAGTAAACAGTTTTTGACTAAGGATTAAAGAGTATTAGTGAATAAAGAGTATCCGAGAAAGAGTATCAGACAAAGCAGATCAGATTCAAAAAACTATATATCTAAGAGCCAGCAAGGAGGACGCCAGGGCAGCCACCTGCATCCTATCCTCAAAACTATTTCTATTTATTTTGGATAAAATAAGACAGCTTGCTGATTTGTTAAGCAGTTGTCTCTATTATTATTGTAAAGATATTTTATTTTCCTAAGATAATTCCTAGAATTCTTCTAGGATATTTTGTAAAACATTATGTATAAATACTTCATCTTTAGAAGTATTTTGTGTGGAATAAAATTGTTGGGATTGTTATAGTCATTTCTTCTTGGACTTTAAATCTTTTGTGTGTCAAAATTCGAGTAGAAAGGCTAGATCAAAACAAATTGGCATCATACTTCAGGATTCCTTTGAAGAGCTATTTGGAGTGAAGTATTTCCTCACTTTTCATTGTTTTCTTTCTTTGTTACATGCATCCATTTATGTTTATGCTAAATCTAAATGTATAACTAGGAGCATTACTATAGGATTTGTTAAAAGTACCATGTTTGTAACTAGTTATCATTTATATGTTTTCCTCTAATTTCCAATGTAGGGAACCCTTAATTTATCCCTCTCTCGTTTTACCTCTTCCTACTACTTCCTTTTTCGGATCAAAGGATTCTTAAGTGCCCTTTATCCCGATCATATCACCTCATAAAAACAATTTTCCAAGATCTACAAGGGTTATCTATCTTGCCCTGAAAAAATTTGACCTTTTTCCCTTGATACCAGTCCTGTTTGCTTGATTTTGACTCCTTATCCCAATGGACAAATAGATTTCCCACTATCCATCCTTTCAAGTGATTTTTTTTTACCAAATCTACCAAAACAAAACCAAAGCTGCACTTTCATAACTAGCCTAATATTCACAAATTGAAACAAAGTTAAATTTTAAAGAGAGATCCCTTTCTGAACCCTAGGAAGGCTAGATCCTAGAGTTTGAAGTAGGTTTGTGGTTATCTCTAGAATTATTTGACTAAAAACCAAAATCCCACAACTTTAGAATTACCAAATTGATAACATTATTGGCGACCATACTGGGGACCTAACCAATCCTCAGTCATAAAACTAGTCTTAAAGAAAATATTTTTATTCATCCTTTTACTTTAAGATTGCATTTATAAGTTGTGGGTATTGAAAACAGTAATTCTGGCTTCTAGGAAAGTTTATTTTACCAAGTCTAACCCGAATTCTAAGCCTGTAGTTATAGTAGACAACCTAGACTGAATTGGTAAAAAGAAAAAATAGTTAGAAGATTTAGAAGTTGAAGGATCATTAAAAAGAGTCAATTCATTACCACAAGAATTAGTAAGCCTGCAAGATATTGATTTTGATCTGAAATTTGAGCATTATTTATTTAGAAGTAAATTTGTAAGTGATTTGAAAACTGTTGTTTTAGACCTTGTTTTTATTTCATTCTTGAATACAAAATAGAAAAATATTACAGTAAATTCTAAATCAAAGAAAGTTGAAGATCGGACTAAAATTGAAGAACTTAATGTTACTATTCTCAAAGATATTGGTGAAGCTAATGAATTAGCTCAATTTTTTACCTACGCAAACAAACCTCTAGTTTCTCAGTTACATACCACAATAATACCAGCTAAAGATTCATCTTTGTATGATGTTACATCATATATAAATTCCATTACCAACTCATCTACAGATCCATTTATCCCTAAATTACCTTTACAGCCTAGAGTACTATTTCCACCACTCACTTCATCCACTATATCCATTAGCTCACATTTTTATTTTTTAAACACATCATCCTCATTCCCTAGT
Source organism: Pinus albicaulis (assembly GCA_034641835.2). Classification (NCBI taxonomy): domain Eukaryota; kingdom Viridiplantae; phylum Streptophyta; class Pinopsida; order Pinales; family Pinaceae; genus Pinus; species Pinus albicaulis. The sequence goes on along the minus strand of CM076570.1, from coordinate 1,123,698,945 downwards.
AGTTCCATATACATTCCAATTTCATTTCCCAACACTTCAACTACAAATTTTAGTTCATCAGCTATCATTTCCAGCACAGCCCCAAGCACTTCTACTTTACCCCCTAGCCAAGCTAAACTTCAAGCCATGGCTGCTAGGTATGCTCCCCTAGCCTTACCACAATAGCTTAATGACATGCCTCAAGACTATCAGAGTAAGATACCATAGTTTGATGCCACTACTCATTATACAGCTCAGAAACACATAAATAAAATGACAGATTTCTTTGAACTCCATGAGATTGATGATTCTGATGTTCAAATGAGGTTATTTTCACAAACACTGACAGGAGAAGTTAAGAAGTGGTTTAGAGGTCTAGCTAGTGGTGGTGTAATTGATTTAGCTATATTTCATACGTTGTTTTTAAATAAATGGGAAAAGAAAAAGAATCCACTCCATATATTGTCTAAATTTGATGCCATGAGAAGAGCTCCAAATGAGTCTGTCCAAGACTACTGCACAAGATATAATAGTGTTTACAATTCCATCCCTGCAAATATTAAACCCACCCCTAATAATGTCTTACTCAAATTCCCTGATGGATTTGACATGGACATGGCTTATCAGTTGAGGGAAATAAATGCAGAAACCTTAGAAAGAATGCAAACAGATAATGTTAGTGTAGAAGTAAATATTTTAGCCAGAAAAGCTAGACTAAGAAATGAGAGAAGAGTGACCATTAAAGAGGAAACTTCCAATTCAAACTCAAAAATAGACATGTTAGCTAAAAATTTAGACAAGATGATGGATAGATTAGACAATATAGAGAGGAGACCTTAGTGGGATAATCAACAACAAATTAGAAATCCCAATTTTAGAAAAAACACAAATCCAGGAAAATCAAAAGAAACAACCCCAAACCAAACAATAAGGCCCCATTCCAAGAGAAATATTCTAAAAGTTCTCAGAATAATGATGATGATGAGAATGCAATAAATCTAATGGGAATAGAGGATAATAATACTATCTTTCTCACTCAGGGAGATCAGGAATTATTTGAACTCCAACAACTCAAATTAGACTCACATTAGGGGAATTTCGAGGTCTAAAATGGGCATCCTAAGGAAATTATAAAATAATAGTTAAACCAATAAAATAATATTTATGAATTTTCAATTAACGTTTTGCACGAAAACCCATGTAACCATGGTTAAATTCAATTCAAAAGTTGTACCAAAATAAAAATAAAATAAAAAAATTATATTGATGTGACTACAAATAAGAATGAGATTTTCAAGAAAAAATCATTATCATTGCACAACTAATGCATTTGTCCTTTGTACTTAAATAACTTAAAATATAAATATTAATATAAGTTCTTAATTATATAATATACTATTAATTAAAATGTATATTATTTAAATTATATAATAACATGTAATTAATATACTATATAAAAATAATATAATATAATATATTTTTTATGTATGAATATTATATTACTTATTGAATTGATTTGATTTATATATTTATATTTGAAAATGTACAAATATAATATTTATTGAAAAGTGTGTAAGTACATGAAGATTGTGTAGGATATGCATTGTTTCTTTCAAAAAATATGAAATGACAGTAATAATATTGTATTCAAAAAGTGTGAAATGACATTTATTATGAGTACATTACTTTATGACTTTAAAAGTACTTAGAGTACTACCATGGTTAACCATGAGTTTTTATCTAGCATTGATAATGTAACAAGTACATACATTTAACTCAAACAATTCCACCTCAACCATTAGGGATGATGTCATCCCCTAAAATGTGATTGGTTCTTATAAAGTGAATTTTGATTGTACATTTTCCTTAGGAGGCCGATTTTAGACCTCAAAATTCTCCTAATGAGTGAATCCTTTGACTATAAACAAGGTTATGACTATGCTATAAATGAAATACAAAGTCAATATAACCTTAGAAATAAGAAAAACAATGAGTCTTCTACCAAGAAAACTTCCCAAACTCAGAATAAGAAAACAGTAGAAGCTCCCAAAACAAAAGTTCTGCAAATTCTTCCAAGGGAAAATAAGCAAAACTCTAGTTCTTCCCAAAATATATTTAGTCCTAAAAAGGCATCAAGCCCTAAAATTGTTGATATTATTGATGAAGTTACCCAAACTACAAAAGATTCACAAAAATCTACTGCTGCTAAAGCTTCTAATTCTGTTAAAACATCAATTTTAGATCCTAAAATACTTTATGTTGATCCTAAATCAGTAGACCCAAAAACTGCTACTTCAAAAATATCTACTGATAATTCTAAGTCTGAAAGAACATCTACTGCTTCACAAACAATCCCTGAAAGGAAATTTAGGAGCAGTAAAACACAAGAAACTCAAATAGAGAATATTAAACCAATTGAAAATGAAAACATAACTGTAGAAAAACAAGAAAAACCAACACAAACTACAATTACCAAGGAAGAATTGATTCAAATCAGTAAATCTCAACCTACATTTAACATACAATCTAAAATTGCAAAGCTGAAAATACCAATTCCTCTGAATAAATTAATAAAACATGACTTGTATAAATCAACCATAACTGAAAAATTAAACATGAATGATAGAGAAGATTCCATATATCTAAATGATGATTAGCTAAAGTTGATTTTTGGCCCAGATGTGAATGGAAAACATGCATATGGAGCAGTTCCTCCATTTTATATCAGTCTTACCATTCATAATCAAATTTGACATAATGCCATGCTAGATTCAGGAGCATCCCATAATCTAATGCCTAAAGCCATAATGGAAACCCTCAATCTAGAAATCATAAGGCCCTACAAATATTTGTTCTCATTTGATTCAATTAAAGTTAAATGCCTAGGTTTAATCAAATATTTGTGTGTAACACTAGTTCAATATCTTGGTAAGATTATATTAATGGACATTGTAGTAGCTGATATCCTACCTAAATATGGAATGTTGCTTTCTCGCTCATGGGGAGCAAAGTTACAGGGATCTTTACAATTGGACATGTCTTATGCTACTATATCAGTTTTTGGCCAACATAAAAAGTTATATAGGGAAACATTGATGAAGTACATGGTCAGTAGTGCAGAAAGATCTATAAATTACCCAATTTACTCTACACCAAATTACCTTGATTCTTTTATCCTATGTAACTCTGAAACTAATGAAATCCAAAATGAACTAATAGAGAAAAAGAAATCACCAAACAATGATAATATTTTTCATGAATCTCTATGGCATTTAGAATTTAATGGTTCAGTAAATAAGGTAGGAGCGGGAGCAGGAGTTTGGATAACCAATATGGAGACTAATCACTTAGAAGGCCATGCTTTTAGGTTCAATTTCAAATGTACCAATAATATGGCTGAGTATGAAGCCCTCATTTTAGGACTCCAAATTATTAGGAACTCAGGAGGTAAAAGAATATTAATCATGGGAGATTCAGAGTTGATCATAAAACAAGTAAATGGAGTTTATTCTGTTTACAATCCTAAACTAAGCAGATACAGAGACACTGTGATAGATTTAACTGATGATTTATTGGAATGTAAATTTGCTGCTATACCTAGAAAACAAAATATACAAGCTCATTGTCTAGCAACCTTTTCTAGTACATGCAATTTACCATTTCAACCTAATCATAGATAAACTGCCGAAGTCAAGCATAGGCCAATAATTCCAGACAACCTTAAGTATTGGCAAATTTTTTCTCAAGATGAACAGATTTACAAGTTTATGAACAATGAAGGTGAATTTCAGAACTGTAATATAAACACAGATTGTACTATAGATCAAGATTTAGATTTTGAAATAGATTTAAATAACTTAGATGTAAATATAATAAAGTTTGCTAAACCAACTAGATTTAGTCAATCTGATATAGATAGCTTAGAGAAAGTAGAGATTGAGGAAATTATTGATGATGAATCTGACATATTGAATCTTAAGGATAAATTCTTACCTAAAGGTTTAACTCCCTTAGAAGATCATTTTGACTCAAATGATGTAGCTAGAAAACCTAAAATGGAGCCAATTAGATCTGATATAGAAGAATGCAATATTAGTACAGAGTTAAAACCCAAAATAATCAAACTTTCCAAAACAATACCTCAATAAGAAAAGGAAAAATACATTACTCTTTTAAAGGAATATCAAGATGTTTTTTCCTGGAGTTATGGGGATCTCAAATCCTATGATACCAGCATAATCCAACATAAAATTCCAATAAAATAAGACCAAAATCGATTTAAACAAAAGTTGAGAAGAATTAACCCTGTTTTATTTTCTTTGATAGGAAAAGAAGTGAAAAGAATGTATGATGCACAGATAATTGCACCAGACAGATATTCTGATTGGGTTTCCAACCTAGTTCCAAGAAGAAAGAAAACATGAGAGATTAGATTATGTGTCGACTTTGGGAATCTAAACAAAGTGTACTTGAAAGATAATTACCCTTTACCTAAAATGGATCATATATTACAAATGGTAGTTGGCTCTTCTAGGATGTCACTTTTAGATGGTTTTTCAGGTTACAGCGAGATTTTATTCCAAAAAGAAGTTCAAGCCAAAACAACATTTACTACTCCTTGGGGCACTTTTTTGTATGTAAAAATGCCTTTTGGTCTAATGAATGCAGGGGCAACCTTTAAAAGGGCTATGGACATAGCTTTTGCAAAGGAAATACATGATTTCTTAGTAATTTACTTAGATGAAATTACTGTGTTTTCCAAAACTGATAATGAACACTTGGATCATATGAGATAAGTTTTTATTAAATGTAGGAAATTTGGCATCTCTTTAAACCCTAAGAAAATTTTATTTGGATTAAAAGAAGGTAGGTTACTTGGACACACAATATCTAAAGAAGGAATCAAAATAGATCCTGTTACGATAGAAGCAATTCTTAACATCAGTCCACCAAGAAACATCAAAGAATTACAAGCCTTTTTAGGTAAGATTAATTTTTTAAGAAGATTCATATCTAATTTAGTTGAGATAATTAGAGAACTAAATAACATGCTTAAAAAATATTCAGTTCTTAAATTGACTATTGACGCCAAATAGTCATTTGACTCCATCAAACAAGCCTTAACCAAAACTCCAGTCCTAATAAGTCTTGACTTTAAGAAATATTTCATAATTTTTTCATTGGGTTCAGAACACACTATTGTTGCAGTTTTACTGTAGAAAAATTACCAAGGATTTGAACAACCCATCTCATATCATTGCCTATGTCCTAAAATCTGTAGTAAAAGACATTCTTACTCAGGATGATCTTAATGGAAGAAGAGGTAAGTGGATTACCACTATCTTAGAATATGATAGAAATAAAACCCAAAAAACTTATCAAAAGTCAAGGATTAGCTAGACTTATGGATGAATCTAACTGTAATTTCCTAGACATAAATTTTATTTCCCAAGTAGATGATCAGGAAGAGATGGCGACTCCAACGATCAGTGAATCCTTCTCAGACTCACCTTGGTATACAGATATCATATTTGTACTCCTAAACGTACAAGCTCCTCCTATATTGTCAAGAACCAAAGCGAGATTCTTAAAACTAAAGGCAGTAAGATTTTGTATTTTAGACAATGTATTTTTTTGGAGAGATCATAGTGGGATTTTATTAAATTGTTTATTAAAGGAAGAAGTTGACAAAATACTTGAATAATTTCATGCAGGTGACTGTGGAGGACATCTATACTGGAAAACTACTGCAGACAAGATCCCGAGAGCTGGTTTTTACTCGCCTGCTTTGTTTGCTGATGTCAAAAAGTATGTAACTTCCTATCATAAATGCCAAATTTTTTTGGGTAAGAAGAGCCCCTCCCCTTAAAGCCTATTTCAACTGAAATTCCATTTCAACAATGGGGTTTAGACTTCATTGATGAAATTCACCCTCCTACTTCAGGCCAACATAAGTGGATTTTGACAACCACTGATTATTTTCCTAAGTGGATTGAAACCTTACCCTCCAGACAAGCCACATATACTGTCATTATTTCCTTCCTAGAAAGTAACATTCTTTCAAGATTTGGATTTCCCCAAAAGATAATTACTGACAATGCAACAAAATTCAAATCCAAGAAAATGGTTGACTTTTGCTACAAATACCATATTACCTTGGGCCATTCTACTGCATATTACCCCCAATGTAATAGCCTAACTGAATCCTCAAACAAGAACCTTGTAAACGTTATCAAAAATTTACTTGAAGAAAATAAAAAGACTTGAAATAAGAAGTTAGTCAATGCCTTATAGGCAGATAGACTTACTACTTAAAAATCCATTGGTACTTCCCCTTATCAACTTGTTTATGGAATGGATAATGTTTTTCCATCCTCCCTAGGTGTACCAGTGATGAAAATTATTCAAGAGTTACAAGTTGAAAAAATGACATTCAAAGAAGGATCAATCAAACTATTCACTTGCAACAAACAAGGGAAGAAGTTTATATCAAATCTCAAGTCATTTAGGATAAAATCAAGAAATTTTTTGATAAAAAGAGTGAAGAGGATGATTTCTACATTGGAGATAAAGTATTAAAGTGGGATTCTAGAAGAGAAGAGAAAGGAAAACATGGAAAATTTTATTTTCTGTGGAAAGGACCTTATGTGATTTATGGATATACATATAATAATGTTTTCTTTTTTAAAGAAATGGATGGAACAAATCTGCAAGAAGGAGCAGTAAATGGTAGAATGTTGAAGCACTACTACTCTCTTGAGTTAAAAAATAGTTAGTTTTTATTCACTTTGATCATTGTACATATAAATTGCAGAGTTTAGATTGGATTGGATGTTTCCCTAAAAAAGTTTAAGCTTGGAGAGAAGGCCCTAAGCTTTGAGAGGTAAATATCATAAGTATGAATAAATTGAAGATATCATAAGACATTTACAGGGTCATCACAGTCAAATTCCAAAGGCTACTAGTCTCAAAGTTCTTGATATTTCACCAGGAAATGTCATCCCCATGTGGAGCCACTATTAGGGTCCTGTAATAATAGGGTTCATAAAATTTTGAATTGATTTTGATAGTCTTGTAAATATGTACATACCTTACTTTCTGCAAGTTTTTTTCCCATATTTTGAAAAAATGAAAAATAATAAAAAGCCAAAAAGAAGGTAAAAATTCCTAAAATAAAGATCAAAGGACTTAGAAAAATATAGACCCCAAAAGAAAAATAAATAAGACCTGAAAGTGAGCAAATCCAAATGCCATTACTTTACTTTTACTGCAAGAATAATGATTATGTGTAGAGTGTCAATAAATGCCATAATCCATGATCAGTTAAATAGTTTAATCTTAACTTTTCATGCTTTAAATTTCATGTTTTAGATAGAGAATAAAGATTTGTCAAACAGTTTAAACTTGATAAATCAGTAGATAGGTAGAGAATAATGAGGAGCTCAACAGTTTAAATTGAGCCATTGGATGAAATAAGGTTTATTTAGATAGTTTTATGCTTTGAAAGAAAAATATTTTAAAGGTTGCAAGCCTAAATGCACCTACAAAAATGAATAAAAAATGTTAGAAATAAAGTTGGGTAGGTAGAAAGCAGTTGAACAATCATGTAATAAGCATCATCGGGCAAAAATCACTAATTTCCCCTCCCCTACAAGTATTCATTGTTCTAAACTATCAATAAAAAGGACTCAGAGAATTTCTCTGACTTTTTTTGGGACCGAACCCAAGGCTCGATGAATGGTTAGTTAAAAATATTGAATTCCTACATTAAACCCTCATTCATCAGCATTTACCCATCATTCATACACCTTAATCCCTTTTCCTAAATTAAGACATATTTTTACTTAGTAAAATTGAAACCCTTAAATAATTAACTTCATTCCTTTCAAAATCATTCATAAAACCCTCAAAAAACATTTGTCCTAAGTATAAGTGAAGTAATACAACAAAGATGAGCAATGCTTTATTTTTATACTTTACTTAGAGGTAACATGTGCTTTATTTCTATTTTACTACCCTTTTTTCATATTAACACTTTACATAGTGTATTAAAACCCTAACTACACCCTCCTGTAGTTATTAATTCCATTATATTTTAAATAACCCCCTTAACCCACTATTTTAAATTTAGACCAAAGTTTAAGTGTCCCCATGTGTGTAAAAATAAAAACCCCGCCCGATTTTTCCCATTGGTCTAAACCTATCTATAAAATTAATCCTGCCCCTATATCTTGACCTCTGTACAAGTTGACAAAACAATATAATGTATATGTATTATTGAAACATTTCACAAATGTTTTAAATAAAAACATTACTCCCCGCCCATTTTCATAAATACCCGATACTTTAAAACTTTATTAAAAACATATTTTTATAAAGTTTAAAATCATTTAACCTACCACATATTATACAAGGCCTAAGGTTTAAAAACCTTGTTCAAGCGCCTTTGTTATAATGTTTTATCCCTCCGCATATGAAAACATCCTGGTCCCACCTCCCATTCCAATGCAACTCCCAATTAGATCTGGATCATTTGCTTTCAAAGCACAGATCCTACAACGGATATCCAATATCACGTTGAAAATATGCGCGATCACCCGCGCTCCAAACCTGTACGAAATAGATGGTTTCGCAAATCCTCTCTCCTCCACATGGATGTTTCTTATTCGATCACGTTTCTTATTCGATCACGTGGGTTAAGCCCAATACCATTTACCACCAGATTTTCATGCGATAACCACTGTTTTTTGATCCATTGAATCCCAAAAACGCTGCTCATGCCTGACGTGACAATCATTCAATGTTGAAATAATGTGACCGAAATGCATATTAACCTTCGAAATAAATTTCATTGCATACCCTTCTTGCACGTTAAACCTATGCTCATGCCTTCCCGACTGTAAAAACACCCTTTTAAGGCCTTTTTCCGCCATTTTCATTCCTAGAAGCTTGCATAATTTGCCCTGCAAACCATTGAAGATTGCCAAGGAGCTTTTACATTGCTCTAGAAAACCTACAAAAGTTATCAATTTAGTCAAAACCTCAAAAATTGTTCAAAAGCCCGATACCTACATATTACAGGTATTTTTCTAAAATTTGAAACTGCAAATCAATTTAAAAGACCTTTAAATAACAAAATCACACTTAAATCTTTAGAAATCAATTGAAAGAAACTGCCAAAAGTCCCAAAAACAGGCCAGACACTGTGAAATTTTTCCCAGAACCCCTGTTTCTCTGTTGCGCACCATTTTCAAGAAATTTGTGAAATTTTCACACTTTGATGAACTATTTCAAGCTTGAAATAAAACCAGAAGACCTCTGCATGTATCCTAAGCCTCTCCAACCCTTTTCTAAAGAGTTTTTAGCCCAAATTTCCATTAAAAATACTCAAGAAACCCTTGTTTCTTGTTTTAAACCAGTTAAAGGCCTATAAAACTCTTTCACATACCTAATTGAGAAGAAAGCCCGAAGAAAAAGCTATTCTTTACCAAATTTGTCCAATAAACCCTCTACTAAAGTACATTGTTTTTGCAAACTATCTAAACTTGATGAAGTAGATCAAAATGCCTTAAAAACAGACTGCAAGCAAGCCTGAAGGTTCAAAAGTACCTAAACCTACCCCTACCATGACTTCAAGTACTGCTATTGTTGTAAATCCTTTTCAACCACCTGTTATTGATATTGAACACATCCCACTAGTTGATACTGATTACAAGGTAGAAGATCCCATTGTTGAATTTAACCTGCTATATATCCATAATTGGTGCTATGAGAAGTCTTCAGATGATCAAGAAGAAATCCATATTTGGGAATCCCATTTGCCCAAATATGTTTTCCCATTAACTCACCCATGTTAGGAGGTCATTAGATTGTGTCAACAGTATTGTGTTCCTAAGCAAAGAGCCATTGTAAATTCCAATAAAGATGTGATTTTTACCATCATTACAGAATAAATTAACCAAATGTTGTAGCTTTAGCCTGACCCCTAAGAAGTCGCTTTGTCTATAGAGGCCCTCACCAAGCTATATATTGGCCTATATTTTCCCAAAAGGTTCATGATTTTTCAGACATTTATGCCTCTTCATGTAGAAATTCCTAAGCTAAATCCCCCATATTCTACTGCTCAATTCCTTGAAGGTTCAAGACATGTGATTTCCATGCTTTCCTTCATCCTTGGATATTTTACTGATGAACACACAGATGAGTCCATCTTGATATTCTTATCCACTTTCTCTCCAAGTCAACCCCCATCAGTAATATTTAATTATGTTGGTTTCATTGCTGATAGTATTCATTATCAATTGACCAATTTGCAAATTGAGGTAGTATTTAGATATACCTCCTACCTTTTCCATATGTTTCTATACTTCCAATCAGATCATTTTCCAATTACTCTCAAAAAACTTGACATAGAGGGAAATCCTCTATCTGTCATTTTTTGGACATCCATGCTCAGGAAAGAATGTACATATTTAAGTTATTCATAATTTTCATAGTTAGTTTTACATCTAGTGATCACAATGTTTACCAAAACAAAGCAACCAAGAATAAATGACGAAATGAAAAAGATATTGCAGTTGTCAGAGCAGAGTAAGGTTGGTGACTGGCATTTGTATGAAAAATATACTGAAATCAGAGTCTTTGGGTCAAACTTGTTACCTTACAGGTTACCCAAACATCCTTCAATGAGGATCTTTGCCTTGGAGTATATCAGGCAGATCCTAAACTCTGATTCCATAAATTTTATGGCAGCTAAAAAGAAAACCCAATTCAAACTAAAGAATTAGATAGGGCCATTCATATGCAATCACAAGGACGCATAGAAAGAAGCAGCAAATCAGTTATTGGAATATAAATTTGAAGAGAGTTTCCCCTGGAACTATGATCCACAAGGGATCTTGAGTAAAATAAGGGTTAAATTCAAGTTAACACCCTTCATCCATGAAGAAAAACCAGAAATAGAAAATTTTTCCAATCAGATTGAATGGATTAAAAACACTTTAATAGATGCAGTGAACAAAGGTAATACTAGTCATACCTTAGATATTGCAAATCAACCAGAGAAGTCCATTAAAAGAGTAAGAGAAGAAGGAGCCTATGTGGCAGAAACTACAACTGAAACCAAGTTCAAGCTCATATATAACAAAAGGCCCAAATTAGATTCAGTAGGTAAAGGAAAGTGACAATTGATGTTGAAGAAACAGAGCCTTTAAATACCAATACAAATCAGCCAGAGACAAATGTTGCTACTGCAATTATCAATGAGCCAAATACTAAAAATTAGAATGAAGGACAAATCAATAATGAAGATACATAGTTGATGGATAGACATCAAAGCATGGAAGCCTCTTCCTCACAGGTAGCTCAAGAAAAGGATTTGGATATTAAAGAGAAATATAAGCAGATTAAACTGAAGAATGAAGAGATAAAGAATAATATTTATTCTCAATATCTCAAACAGACTCCAAGTGTACAAAACAGGTTCCTTTCTGCATTTGATTATTCTAATCAAAATCTAATCATGTCAGTGTTGCAGCCTACATTCAAATCACCTAAAACAGTGGCAGATTATAAGAAAGTTGAGTTCTAAGTTCAGACAGATAAGATCCATACTCTTTATCAATTTGAGTTCCACAGGCAGACTTCAGAGATGATTTATTCTACTATCACAAATAAAGCCATGAGTGCTCAGAAGCTCCAAAACACCTTCTCCAACATGCAAGATTAGATGAAGATGGACAAAACCTCATTGTATGCCAAGGATCTAAGGATAAAATCCTTAGAAGAATTAGTGTTGCAAGTGGGATATGATCCTTCTAATTTTGAAGCAGCAGAATTATGGTGAAGAAGAAAAATGAATATATAGTAGCTTTGAGGAAATAGCTCAAACTTCCTCAAAGTGAGCATCCTCAAACAAAAGAATTTATACAGGAATAGAGTGAAAAATATGACATGATGAATTTAATTCTTCAGTTGACAGCCCAGGTTAAAGAGATGGAAATACAGATGGAAAAGCTTGCCCAAGAAAAGGAAACAGTAAAAGAACCAATGATTCCTACAGTCATTCTAGTTATCACTGCAGCAGTGCCTTCAACTTTAGGTGAAAAGTTGGCTCCCAAAGAACCACTGGCTACTGCAGTGCAAGTGACTTCTTCCACAACATCAACTACTGAATCATCTAAAACAACATTATAGCCTACAGATGAGGCCAACAAAATAGTCAAAGAAATGGAAGAAATGTCTTTAAAGATAAATGAGATTAACAGGTTGACAAAGATGGTTCAAATCTTGAGAAGTTAAATAAATTAGCTGAGATAAATGAAAAGACACATGAACAAAATGCCATCAGAATGAATGAAGAGTTAAAGAAGTTTCAAAAGGAGTTAAATTTGAAGGATCAGATATCATACATCAAAAATTACCTTTGGAATAATGTCATTGAAGACATCCATGATGTGTGACCTTCAATTCAGGTAATTTTTGAGCAAAGAGAGTTATTACTAGCAGCCCAAGCAGAAATTCAAAAGACTCAAATTGAGTTGGCTGACAAAGTAGAGAAAGTTGTAAGGTTGATCACCTTCCTCAACAGTAAAAACAGATAGGATTTGGAAGAACTCAAAATCACAGATATAACTGCAACTATCCTAGAAATTAGGAAAGTCGCAACAAAGAAAAATTTGGAGACAACTGGAAGAAAAGTGTGAAAGTATGAATACTGTCATAGCCATATTTATGGTTAAGTTCACAAGTTTGAGACAAAAAGGACTACCTGACATTATGGTAATTAATGATAAATTAATGCCTCAGAATGACTATGATAAGAAGATAAGAGAATTTTCCAAGGAACAGGTAAATAAGCCACAAGGACAAGGCATTCCAACTGGAAAAGTGTTACTCAAGAGTTTTGAAGATTTATTCTACTTGAGATAAAGAACTTTTTTTTTATCAAGCCAACCTTTGCTAGATATACTGAAGCTCATGGGAACTTCAGGAAATTAAAAAATATACAAATTCCTAAAAATGAGGATTGGCAGTCACTCACAGATTTATTGTGAAGGATAAAAGAGAGACAGATGAAAAGAGGACTACACTATTTTCTGGATTGCAGTCTAAACATATTTTACAGTAGTAAACAGTTTTTGACTAAGGATTAAAGAGTATCAGTGAATAAAGAGTATCCGAGAAAGAGTATCAGACACGATAGATAAGATTCAAAAACAAATACCTAAGAGCCAGTAAGGAGGACACCAAGGCAATCACCTACATCCTATCCTCAAAACTGTTTCTAATTCTTTTGGATAAAATAGGACAGCTTGCTGATTTATTAAGCAGTTGTCTCTATTATTATTGTAAAGATATTTTATTTTCCTAAGATAATTCCCAGAAGTATTCTAGGATATTTTGTAAAACATTATGTATAAATACTTCATCTTTAGAATTATTTTGTGTGGAATAAAATTGATGGGATTGTTATAGTCATTTCTTCTTGGACTTCAAAGCTTTTGTGTGTCAAAATTCGAGTAACAAGGTTGGATAAAAAAAAATTGGCATCATACTTCAGGATTCCTGTGATGATCTATTTGGAGTGAAGTATTTCCTCACTTGTCATTGTTTTATTTCTTTGTTACATGCATCCATTTATGTTTATGCTAAATCTGAATGTATAACTAGGAGCATTAATACAGGATTTGTTAAAAGCACCCTGTTTTTGACTAGTTATCATTGATATGTTTTATCTGATTTCTAGTGTAGGGAACGCTTAATTGCTCCCTCTCTCATTTGAACTCTTCCTACTACTTCCTTTTCTGGATCAAGGGATTCTTAAGTGCCCTTTATCCCAATCATATCACCTCATAAAAACAATTTTCCAAGACCTTCAAGGGTTATCTATCTTGCCCTGAAAACATTTGACCTTTTTCCCTTGATACCAATCCTGTTTTCTTGATTTTGACTCCTTAGCCTAATGGAAAAATAGATTTCCCACTATCCATCATTTCAAGTGATTTTTCCCACCAAATCTACCAAAACAAAACCAAAGCTGCACTTTCATAACTAGCCTAATATTCACAAATTGAAACAAAGTTAAATTTTAAAGGGAGAGCCCTCTATGAACCCTAGGAAGGCTAGATCCTAGAGTTTGAAGTAGGTTTGTGGTTACCTCTAGAATTCTTTGACTAAAAACAAAATCCCACAACTTTAGAATTACTAGAGTGATAATACACTATATGTTGATTTATAAGTTATGTCTGCGAACTGAATGTTGTTAGTTAATTGATGCACACGTGGATGCGATACTTGAAGGAGTAGTGAATGCATAGATTTGGTTATCTTTGGTCACATTGCTTATGTTAATTGGTTATCTTGTTATTTACGAGCTTTGCACAAGTTACTTAGTCAAGTATATTGTTAAGGGTTTCTAGTTATGGCTTCTTCGGCACAAGCCTGTTCTAGATCTAAAGGCACCCACTTCATTAAAATCTCTCTCTCTCTCTCTCTCTCTCAAGGTGTGGACACCTGGTTCCAACACCCTCCCATAGTACTTTGGGTGAGACCTTGACTTGCGCAAGCAGGTCATTTCCGAAAGGGCAAGTAGTACAGGGGTTTGTTGGTAATCTCAAGTCTGAACCTGGGTCAAGACCCCTCAAACAAACATGCCCCAACATGACTTGATAAGAATGGAGACTTGTTTGCTTCTGTTTGAGTTGTTTTTGGAAGGCATTGATGTTGGTTGTTTCATAAAGGAAAGAAAATTTGATGCAAGTTATTTACCATTGATTGCAATCAAGTAAAATCCAACCAAACTCTAATTTTGTCCACCAGGAAAAATGTCTACCATACCTTAATTTTATGGGCCTCTGCATGCTTGATAAATTTGAAGTCACACACTTATGTACTAGAAATTCACCATTGGCTAACCCATAACCTTGTACTAGAGCCAACTCCAAACGTGTTTCCTTGGGTGCCCTCACATGACACGACCCCAACCGACCCGCTCGAACGCGTTTCCTTGGCTGGCCTCACACGACAGGACCAAACCGAACCCAACCTAACCCGCCTGAACATGTTTCCTTCGACACCCTCACACGACCCGACATGGTTCGACCCGGACATGTTCCTTGGGCGTCCTCACACAACCCGACTAGACCCGACATGCCCGAACTCATTTCGTTAGGTGCCCTCACAATATGGCATGACTCGACACGACTCAACCCAAACGTGTTTCCTTGGGCACCGTCACATGACCCAACCTGACCTGACCCGCCCAAACATTGAATTCACGAGGGAGAAAATGACAAACGAGTCGCACGGCGATGCCCATGAGGAGCACCACGCAGGTGGTCACAACTAACATTTTTGATGACGCTCTCCTGTTAACTTTGAAGATTTTCTGGCACCCTCACACGGCACGGCTTCGACACCGCCCAAACGAAGGCACACGGGAGAAAAATGAATACGAATCGCACAAGTATTAAAAGGAACATGGGTGGTCACAACTTAGCATTTTTTTTATACGCCCACCCTCCTGGCTTTGACCATCACCGCGACGCGTTTCCAACTTGTGGTAGTCACACGGTCGCAGCTCATCGATTAACAAGTTTCCTTAGGCTCCCTCACCACGGCGTGAGCCAACCTGACCCGCTTGAACGCATTTCCTTGGGTTCCCTCACACGACCCGACCTGACCCGCATGGACATGTTTCCTTAGGTGCCCTCACACAACTCGACCCGAACCAACCCAGCATGCCCAAACACATTTCCTTGGGCACCCTCACACAACCTGACCCGACCTGAACGTGTTTCCTCAGGCGCCCTCACATGACACGACCTAACCCAACCCACCCGAATGTGTTTTTCTGGGCGCCCTCATACGACACAAACCGACCCGACCCGCCTAAACACATTTTCTTGGGTGGCCTCACACAACATGATCCGACCAGACTCAACCTCACCTACCCGGACGCGTTCCCTTGGGCGCCCTCACATGACCCGACATGACCTTACCCGGATGCATTCCTTGGGCACCCTCACATGACCCGACCTGACCCGACCCACTTGAATTCATTTACTTGGGCACCCTCACAGTATGACATGACTCGACCTGACCAGAAAGCGTTTCCTTGGGCGTCATCACATGACCCAACCCGCCCGAATGTCGAAGGCATGACGGAGAAAATGGCAAATGGGTCACATGAACGTGCACAAGGCACATGGGCGGTCACAAATTAGAATTTTTTATACGGCCTCCCTCACACGATCCTACCCGAACACGTTTCTTGTGGCACCCTCACAGGACACGACCCGACCCCCCTTGAATGAAGGCACGAGGGAGAAAATGGAAAATGGATCGCACAAACGTGCATAAGGCACACAGGTGGTGACAACTTAAAAATTTTTATACGACCGCCCTCACACGACACGACCCGACCCCACCTGACCCACCCTAATGTGTTTCCCTAAGCGCCCTCACATGACCTGGCCCGACCTGACCCTCCTGAATGTGTTTTCCTAGGTGCCCTCAAATGGCCAGACCTGACCCTCTCGAACGTGTTTCCTTGGGCGCCCTCACATGGCATGACTAGACCTAATCTGTTCGAACATGTTTCCTTAGGTTCCCTCACATGAACTGACCCGAACCACAAGAACATGTTTCCAGCTTTGGTGCCCTCACACGACCCGACCTGAACTGACCCGGACCACCCGAACACGTTTCCTTGGGTGCCCTCACACGACCTGACCTGACCCAACCTACCCGCATGAGTTTCCTCAGGCGCCCTCACACAGCAGGACCCAAACTGACTTGACTCGACCCGCCCGAACACGGTTTCCTAGGCGTCCTCACACAACACGACCCGACTCGACCCAACCTACCCGAATGCGTTTCCTTGGGAACCCTCACATAACACAACCCGACCTGACCTACCCTAACACGTTTCCTTGGGTGGCCTCACATGGCATGACCTGACCGAACCCATCCTAACCCACCCAAACACGTTTCCTTGAGTGCCCTCACACGACCAGACCTGGACATGTTCCTTGGGTGCCCTCACACAACCCAACCTGAGCTGCTCGAACGCATTTCCGTAGGTGTCCTCACAGTACAGCACGACCCAACCCAAACATGTTTCCTTGGGTGCCATCACACGACATGACTCGACTCGACCCACCTGAACGTCGAAGGCATGAGGGAGAAAATGTAAAACGGTTTGCATGAACGTGCAGAAGGCACACGAGTGGTCACAACTTAACATTTTTTATACGGCCTCGCTCACATAATCTCACCTAAACGTGTTTCCGGTGGCACCCTCACACGACACGACCCGACCCGCCCAAACGAAGGCACAAGGGAGAAAATGGAAAATGGATCGGATAAACATGCACAAGGTACACGAGCGGTCATAACTTAGCAATTTCGATAGAGCCACCCTCACACGACCCGACCTGACCTGACCCGACCTGACCCGACATGGCCTAACCAAACACATTTCCTTGGGCACCCTCACACGACCCGACTCGACCCGACCCGCTCGAACGCGTTTCCCTGGGTGCCCTCACACGACCCGACTTGACCTGCCCTGACCCGCACTAATGCATTTCGTTGGGCTCCCTCACACAGCATGACCTGACCTAACCTGCCTGAACGAATTTCCTTAGGTGCCCTCACACAACTAGACCTGACCCGCATGAACGCGTTTCCTTGGGTGCCCCCACACAATCAGACATGACCCGACCTGGACACATTCCTTGGGCACCCTCACACAACCCGACCCGACCTGACCCGCCCAAACGACGTGTTTCCTTGGGCACCCTCACATGGCATGACCCAACCCTACCCGACCCAAACACGTTTCCTTGGGCAACATCACACGACGTCACTATTCTGACGATTCCTTCATAAACATCGTTATTTCAATGATGCTCCAAAACGTCACACTTCCGACGAAAACACAAAACGTCGTTATTCCGACGCTGCCTCCATAAACATCGTTATTCTGACGATTCTCCCTAAATGTTGCTATGACGATGATACTCCCTAAACATTTCTATTCCGAAGATACTCCCTAAATGTCACTAGAGTGGCGCTTGTTGGCAAGATTAAAGAAATTGAGAAAAATTGGGGAACTTTCCGACAATACATCAAAGCTGTCAGAACTAAAGTGTCAAAAAATTGACCATATGTACCAGTGAATTTTTTTGTGAAAACCGGGAGCAACATGGAATTTCCTTTGATGTTTCTCACATAAAAAGTTATATTCCTCATATATATCTTTCTAATGAGGTATTGAGCACGTCAAACGTAGATCATATGCCAAAGTTACGTCCTCGGGAAGTTGATGTACCAATTTACCCAAATGGGGCCCATAGTTTTGGTGCTTCATCTCCCAGGGTTAGGTTTTTGGAAGTTTAGGGTTTATATTGTTTCTCAACATAAAAATGCCTTCGATCCTCATTGTAACATAGTTCAAAGGCATGTAGATGCCACATCTCTTCTCAGAGATAAGCTACTGGTGGCCTAGCTAGTTTATTTCCAACCTGCCTGTAAGCATATTTCAGCTATTTATTATTAATGAAATGAAGTTTTATTTCCACTACATCTATGTGTTTCTGTCTATTTATGTATTTTATTGCATTGATACAAAAATTTGGATTAGTGATATCAAAGCGGTATACTCTTTCTTTATTTTCTTCACATGTCTCCAACGCAGTCAAGGTATAAGGAGTTAGGCTCGATCTGGTTGAGCCCTTGCAAGATCAGCGTCACAAACCCTGATGACCTCCCATGGTGTAAGAAGAGAAATATGAGGGAGAAGGATATCCTATTAAATTATTGCTCGAGCAGGCCCTCAAGAAACAAAGGAACACGACGATGGATAACTTTTCCCAGATCCTTCAACGGTTGGCCATAGGGGGCACATATGCATCTAGCAGCCACTCTGGAGGCGCCACTCCTTTCAAGGTACAGGTAAACTTCAACATTCCTATATTTGAAGGTTAGATAGATGGAAATGCCATAGATAGATGGTTGAATTTTCTAGAAGGGTACTTCTCCGTCCATGATTTCTTCGACCAAGAAAAGATTACTTTTGCACTCCTCACAGCTTCCCCGCATGTCAAAGACTGGTGGGAAACCTACTGTGAGTTGAAGGACGAGAGGGAGCCTTCTCTGTTCTCGGCCGCACCCACTTGGAATTCATTCCAAGATAGCATCAAGGAACAATAGTACCCTATGGGGATCTATGAGGACAAATACATCCAATGGATCACGCTGCAACACAGAGAAATCAATATGTGAACGAACTGATGAATTTGTTCCATATCCTATGCACAAAGTTGGGTATTAAAGATTTGGAGAGAAATTTGGTGCTCAAGTACTACAAATTTCTACATAGACAAATTCAAGAGGAAATGGATTTCCTCGGCATTACCTCACTTGGCATGACATATCTCTATGCCGCCAAGATTAGTACAAATTTAATCAAGTGAGACCTTTGATCTGAATATGAATCAGGGAAAAGGCACCCTTGAACCACAGCAAGCTGAAAATCCAGCGTGGCGACTGAACAACACACAAACCAGAAAAGAAGGACACGAAGTGGTGTGAGTTCCACCATCCCCACTCACAGCCTAAGCAGTGTCCGGGCAAACATTCATTGTTGAACTAAAGCTGAATCAGATTCTTCTTTTGATCCTAATCGGGCACAATTCAATCTCACAAGGGAAGAAGATCTTTAATGCGGATCCTAGTGCCATTATTTCCACTACCAATATCCAAAGGGAGGATCCATAGGATCCAGAGGAGGGGGAGCACCTCTTCCATTCACAGATGTGGGTGAGGGGTTCTCCATTGCAATCCCTTTTCGATAGAAGAAACCAAAAGAACCTCATTTCAGCAAAGCTCATGAAGCGGCTTGGCCTACTAACTATAGCACACCAACAACCGTATACCATCGAGTGGCTTCACCCACAAGGTATTCACTCAATGAACCTATAATATATCATGTGCGATCATAGAATATTAACCAATACCCTTAATTTGAGTACATATCGGAAAATACCTCTAAAAATCACATTATTTAACCCCATACTTGTTAGTCATCAGTTTTTTTCCTGTTTTGATGACTAGGTCCCTTGTCTAGGTTTTCTAGAAGCTAATCTCAATCTGTAAATTTGTCATCTAGAAAACACCTCAAACAATTTTTTGTCTTCTTACCCCTCTCTTGCATACTAAGGTGGAAGTGGTCTTCTGTTTTCAGTCCTACCTTAAATCAGCGAACCTTTCTTGTCCATGACTGTCACAAGTCTCGTACCTCTGATACCCAAAATTCCCTGTTTTCACACAAATCTCTATCAAGCATAAATCAAGTTGTCTACTCCTCTCTCACTATCTACTTTGCAATCTGATGACCTGATTATATCTCATAAATCCCTCAGAAATTATGACAAAGTCTCTAGGTCTAGGTGGTGGTGTTTAGGGTAAGAACATTGACAAAGATGTCTGTAAGTCAAAAACCCCTTGTTTTCAATATCAGTCAGCCATTATTTCTTCTTATCTGGAAAAACAAAACCATGGTTTATCCTTAGGTCATATACCATAAAAATGGTTGCTATGTTTTGCTTCAGAAAACCTTATAAGTTTCATTTCAAGAAGAAACAGAGTTTTAAAGTCCTATGTGCGAAGAAAGATGATCAAGTGAACTTTCAAGTATTATCATCATGATATATCAGCGAAGGCCTTCATTAATCAAAGTCATTTCATCAATGCATCTCTGCAGGGGTGCTAGGATAAATGGCACAAATCAGTTTTGGGCAAGGGAACACTTCAAGGAACAACTTCAAGTAAAAAGAACAGTTGACTGTTTCAAGGACTAAGGGAAGTATAGGTTTAAAAGAAGAAGAAAGCCTTCAAGTTTCATCCCTGCAAGATTAAAACAAAAAGAAGGTCATAAACTCATCCATCATGGAAAAATGACTATAAAGGTATGGCAATTCTTCTAAAAAGGGACCTCTAGCAGTCTAGGCATAAAAAGTATAAAGCATAAAAGGAACAGCTACCTTTTCTGTAGCCTAAGCTCCAAATCATCAAAGCACTATCAAAACCAATGAAGTTATGATTACTGCTAAGAAGATGTTATTTCCAAGACAGGCACAATAGACATTTATCAGTTGGAAATGCATTACCTACTCATGGTATTCACAGTAAGACTCCACAAGACCATATTTCATAAGCAAATTGGACAAGAGATAAAAGCAGTTTTGTTCGCAAGTGGCCTCCTTCATGACAAGTAGAGGGCCCACAGACAGCTTGGTCAAAATCATTTTCCAATGGATATACAGGGATAAATACCCCATAAGAATATTTGTTTTCAAATTTCCTCCTTCATGTACAAGCAGAGGATGCAAGGAGAAATTTGAAAAATAAGCAAAAAAGACAAGACAAACCATGTGTCACGCCCAGGGCCAGTTTTTCTTCAAATGATGGTTCTGAAAAAATAGAGGTGAAATTAACAAAAGTGAGAGGTTTTTTTTTCCATCATAGGCTAAAAAATAAAAACCTCCTTCAGTTTTTACACAGGTATCATGGTTTGGGAGAAATGTCAAAACTACAAGTGTCACGGGAGATTTTCTGCACAACTGGAGTGACCTTGGGAAAATCCAGTTTTCTCAAAGATGGAGCATCCAAATGACTTGCTTCATGAGTCAAAAGACAACTATACTTGAATATATTTCCAATGAGCTATCATGAGCTCAATTTGGATTTGAGAAAGGCATCCAAAAGTGGCCTGCAACAACATTATGCATTTCTGCACAAGATTTCACTATTTTTTTACGAATGTTGGGATAGTCAATTTTTGAACAACCAAATGAACACCAAATGAAAAAAATGAAGCATATTTGGAAATTATACTTCCATATATTTCCAACGGGCCATCCTGGGCCCAATTCCGACACCAGGAAGGCTTCCAAAAGCTTTCTACAAAAAGCGTTACGCGCCTATGCACAGGAGTGTCGCACCTCTCCAAAAGCCTCCAAACGTGACAAAAAACTGGTTTTTGCTTAGAATTTGGGTTTTGCAACACAACAAGGATGTTTCAAAGGTATTTTTCATTCCCTTGCATCTCAGTTTTAGTCTTTAAGGTAATTTGAAATCCAAACTTAAAAAGAAGAAAAACAGTATTTTAAAAGGAAAGAGGCCTACTTCAATTTGGAAAACTTGTGTGTTGAGTGGATCAAGAAAGAAATAAGACAAATTTTCTTCAAAGATGCACACAGTGAGAATTTATCATGCATAAATGCACTGTTTACTCCTAAGCTTCACAGTGATTTTGTGCAAAAGGACATTTACCCTAAGCAAGGTTACATAGGAAAAGGATAGTTGGTTTAGAGGACTTCATCAATAATAAGTAGAGAAGGCTCACATAGTTTTCAAGAAACTATCCCTACAAAGAGAAATGAAAATCATACAGTTTACAAGGGCCTATTTAAATGGTAAGCAGAATTCACCATCTCAGAGAGCCCAGACAGAGGTTATGTGTTGTTTGAAATAACTTCTTTCAAGTTAAAACAGAGATCAACTAAAGTACTCTTACAATTTTTCAATGGCCTCCTTCATTATAAGAAAAGGGCACAATATTTGATGAAAAATAGCCTCTTTCAAGGAATGATACAATAAATTACAAAGAAACCATCTACACAGTTGTTTGAAAGCCTTTCCATGACAAACAAAAGGTAAAACAGTTTTTGCTACATATACTCCTTCAATGAAAAGCAAAGGGCCCACTTACATTTGGTTTAAAAAAGAAACCTCCTTCAATGGCTAACAGAAGGCAAAGGCACAGTCTAAGAAGGCCCAGATTTTGGTGAATGATAGCCCCTTTCAAACAATAACACAATCAGCTTAAAGACTTTTCTTCCAAAGAAAAAAAGGGGTGCCCCACCTTTGTTTTTCAAAGCGCAAAGGCAAAAGAAAGTTTAAGTCTTTTAAAGGGGGAAAATTCATGATTCAATCACTCCAAAAAAGCTTATTAAAATGTCAATGAAACATCCTTCATGCCATTGTTGACTTGGCAAAGAAATAGATTTCATTTTTTGAGGTTTTGGGCCATCACCGTGCAGAAAAATCTCAACGCGACGCGCCTGTAGCAGGACGCGGCGCGCCTGTAACATCCCACTGAAGAAAAATACAAAGGGCGCGAGGTGCCTGTAGGTGGGCGCGATGCCCCTGCCTCCTCGCCCAGCATTCAGAAGGCGCTCAACGCCCGACCCGACACACAACTCCCTCAGCAGTGTGCAGGTGTTGTGCGCCTGTGCACAGGAGCGTAGCACCTCTCCAAGGGGCTCCAAAGGTAGAATAAACTGGTTTTAGCTCAGAATTTGGGTTTTTTAAACACAGCACGGGTATTTCAAAGGTATTTTTTGTACCCTTGCATCTTAATTTTGGTCACAAAAATGTTTTGAAATCAAAACTTAAAAGAATAAAAACAGTGATTACAAAGATGAAAACAGTGATAATAGCAAGGACAGTGAAGGAAGCGCCAATCAAAAAAACAATGATCATGAAAGCAGTCCTCATGAAGAAAGTGAACACACTAATGATGATCAAGGAAATTCACAAAGGGATGCCAAAAGCACAGATGAAGGAAGAGATAGCCCTCAAGGGAAAAATGAGGAAAACAATGAAGATAGTAAAGAAGCTAAGGAAAACAGTGAAGATAGTGGCAGTAGGAAAAATGACAATGAAGACAATCATGATGGAAGTAGCTCATATGAAAAACTTGAAAACAGTGAGCATGGTGAGGGAAGCACACAAGAAGAAGTGCAATATAGTGATCGTAAGGTAGGAAACCCTCAACAAACTCGAAACAGTGAGGAGGGTGAAGAAGACATTCCCCGAGACAGTCATGACAAGAACAGTGAATAAGGCAGCCCTAATGAAGAAGACAAAAACAGTGATCAAGATGATAGCAGCCCTAAAAGAGACAGTGAAAACAATGAGCATGGAACCCAGTGAAAAAAGGGGAAAAAAGCATATCTAGGCTTGAAATATTGGCTTCAGCTTCCTTGCATGCTTCTAAGAACCCATAAGGGGTTTTCTCACCAAAATTGAGCAAATTTTGACATGATCTTGTTTTTTATGTTTTTTGGCCCTAATTGCGCATTTTTTAGGGGCTGACATGTGTGCTAGGAGCACCCTCAGCTCATGAAAGTAATTTTTTTGGATGTATTAAATTTGGGGGTAGCTACTCATAAATTTTCAGATCAAAAGGAGGTGTTTTGGTCCCCCAAAGAGGCAAAAATCAGTCAAAATTCACCTTTCTGCCTCACATATCAGCAGATGATACCCTCCTGGGTTTTTTTCACTCAGTCCACTTTTTGATAGAATTCTAGGGATTATTTTGAAAAAAATCAAGTCTTTCCAAAAACTAGACATCCAAGGCTTTCCAACGAGCTATCATGGGCCTCATTTAAACATCAGGAAGTCCCTCAAAAGTCATCTTCAAGACAGGCTTCTTTCTGCTGCTACACTCCTGTAGCATTTTGGTTAAAAAGCAGTTTTCTGAATATCACCATCCAAATGTGCATTTAGCTATTTTTAACTTCATGTCAGAGATTAAAAGTCAATTTTCTTTCCATTATTAGCTTAAATAGATATTTTTGAAGATATTTTGTGCCTTGGGCTTTGCAAAGCCTCAAGGACAAAATCAGATATTTGTATTAGGCCAATGAGCTTCTAGACACTCTTGTGAGCTTATCTACTCATTTCCTATATAACTTATGAAGACTCATTGTAAATTGTTGGAGGTTTTAGAAGCAGAACTTGAAATTTTGAAGAGCAATACATGGATATGAGCTTTCAAGAAGAAACTTGTTTATGAAGTGGATGATTTGCTTACTTGTCTAGATGATGGAGAGGCTTTGTGTGCAAGATCCCATGGCTTGGTGAATGGTATTTTGTTTCTTATTTGTTATGTTTTCTTAGTTTCTCATATATGTTTTCATGCTTCTTGCTTGTTGTAGGTCAATAAAGAATAGATTTGAGATATGCCCATGGAGGCACCTCAAGTTTCCTGATTCATTGCAGCTTCTATGTTTTTCATCCTTCTTGGTTATGTCAAATAATTCTTAATTTCTCTTTGGTACCCCTAAGAACTTGTTTCCAGTTTCATTAATGGTTATTATGTATGCTGTCTAGTATGATTCACGGTATGCCTTGCTTACTCATAGCTAATCAAAACTCCATTTCTAAAATCTCTCTTTGAATTATTGGTTGTTTAGTTAAGTCAAAGAGGTATTGTCTCGATCTTTCCCTTTGTCCATGCTTTGCAGTCTTATTTCAAAGTTCCCGATAGCTCAAGATGTGATGTTTAGGAGTTCCATCTTCATAGATTGAGTTGTTTGTTTATCTTATTTGTTTTCCCAAAAGTCTGAAGGTGATTTTCCCAAAGTTAGAGGGTCTTATACTTCTATGCATAACCTGATTGTTTATTTTATGCATTTATTAGTTTGAGTTTCATTCATAGTGATTAATGGTTAGCCCTACCACATGAATGCTTTTCTTTTAAACTATTTATGACTAAAACCTCTTTGTCTTGCACAACTTGATGTTCATTACACTTCACAAACCACCCAAAAGATCCATTGACTATACTAAATCGGCTCTCCCACACACCTTGTCTGTTGTCTAGGCATCCTTGGATTTCATTTGACCCCATAGCCCTGTTGATTTGATAACTTATCTTTCATTGATACCTACTTAATCAGTTTTCACATCCAAACACAAAAACAAACAAATGTACTTAACAACTAGCCTAAAATCAAATATATTAAGCGAACAAGCTCACATCCTTCACTTCATAGAGAGAGCCCTCTCTGAGTCCAATAAGGCTAGGTCCTCGGGCTCCAAAGTTGGTCTGATGTTACTGTCATTTGGCCTGTCTAAATCCGGGACCTAACATAATGGTGATTACGGTGGGACTCGGTTAAAAACATCCTAGGTATCCCTTAGGACCTCCTCGAAATCTCGATCAAACTTAGAAAACTTAAGTGTTGTACGAAGATTTAAACTTCTTTGCTACACCATCTTCACAAAATGATGGTCAATAGAACACTCTTACGAAGCTTAGGGCTAAAGCTTAGGTACATAAAGAAACTCGAAAAAATCCCCAAAAAAACATCCCTAGATTGGTTTTGTCAACAGTAATTGATGGACACATACACATATACCCTCAAACAAGTAGGCATCACCCCCGCGACATCCATATCCCTCAATAAACCAAAAAATTCAACACGTGAGAACCTACAAGCGAGGGTGAAGGACACAATAATAACTACAATGGCAAGAT